>WNNJ02000693.1:0-182738 GCA_012934845.2 Pomphorhynchus laevis | reverse complement strand
GAAATAACAGTTGTCACACACAATATATATAGCAATCAATATCGGTGTATAATCGATGTAATACAACACAATACGATGTTTTAAATATATCTATTCATATCAATGAATGATACTTGATATTTGTTTGTTATTATATGTTCAATAATGGATCAATTTGTTAAAAATATACAAAGGCATAAAAAGAAATCATTTAGTCTATTGCTAAAATGTAAACCGTACGATGTCGCTTAAATCTGTCGAAATCGTTTATACAAATAAAAATATTGAAAATTTACAACTCCGTAGCGAAATACATATTTGTTTAATGCAAAAATTGCAGACATGCTTAGGATTGAAACATTGAGTATAGATAACATCATAGAGCAGTATAGCATACTGAATATAGCATCCGTATATTTCACAGATTAAAATGAACTGCTCAGGAAATCTATTTAAAAAGTTTGCGAACAATTTATATTATAAATATAAAAATATTTATAAAAATAAATACAGCTATATTTTGCATTAGCAGGGTATGAAAAAATAAATAACTAAATTGCTATAAAAATCAAATTTCTTGTCGAATTTTATACCAAAAAGAAATTTATTATCAAAAGTTCATGTAATAGTAAAGTCAAATTAAGAAACTAATTTATGAAATTAATAGTTTTACCATAAGAAATTCTTGTTGTGACACACGCCTTACCTTAATATAATCAATTTGGCTAACTGAGTCTACGTATTTTATATTATTTATAAATTAAAAAATAATAACAATAATAATGCTAAATCAAAATTTAATAATTAAATAATAAAATTTATAAATAATAAATAATTGTTATAAGATTTCAAATAACTTAAACGAAGTTATAATTTAAAATATTGAAATTTAAAATAAAAGTCAATTTTTATTAATCGACTAATAAATAACAGATTATGGATCAGGACAAAGATTAGAGGTTATCAGAAGAAACTGTATGTTATCAGGTTTATGCCCCTATTCCTCGACCTAGCATAGCATTTGTTAGGTCGAGGAATAGTATATCTTATATATCTTATATATAATATATAGTATATATCTATATACTATATATACTATCTATAGTATATAGTATATATTATTCTAATACAAATCATATTATTTATTTTCCATTAATTTACATTAATTAAATTTCATTAATTAAATTAGATTATAAATAGTTGATAGTTAATTGATTATTCGCATCATTTCGATTCATTTTATAAATAGTTGATAACAACTATTTAGTTGACAACAACGATTGTTCGTGTTCTAGTAACAATAAATAAGCAAATTTATAATTAATAATAAATTTATAAATTTTATAAATTATAAATAAAATTAATTAATTTTATAATAAAGTTAAATTTATTATTTATGTTTATTTCTGCTAGAAAAATCCTGGAAAATAAAAATAAGTTGTATTTTTATAATAAATTTTAATAAAACATTTAAATTATTTTAAATTTTATATTTAAATTTTTAAGAATATTTTATATTTTAATTTACAAATTATTATGATTAATAATTTAATCATACAAGTTATAAATAGTTGATACTGATCCATTATTGATAAATAATTATTGGATCTGGATCAAAGGAAAGAAGAAATTATTTTTGATATTTCGCTAACTTCTGTTAGCATATTCAGTAAATTGTAATTTTTCTGAAGATGCTAACAGAAGTTAGCGAAATATCGAAAATAATTTCCTCTTTTCTTTGATCCAGCTCCAATAATTATATATTTGCTTGCATTCTACTTGTAATTCAATGCTACAGTTAAATGAACGGTATGTAAATTAAAAAAATCTATTAATTAAACAGTTTACTTAATTATGACATCTAGATACATCCTTTACTAATGACAACGAAATTTTTTAGCATTTGTTGATTCAATATATTAACTAATATATATAAATTAGCATTGAATATATTAACTTAAAGTTGTAAAGTTAATATAAAGTTAAAGTTAATACGATTGTTCAATCATATTTTTGTATCTAAATACAGAATTAATGTAGAGATAGTTACTTCAGGAAATTAGTAATTTTCTGAAGATGCTAACAGAAGTTAGCGAAATATCAAAAATTAATTCGTCTTTTCTTTGATCCAGCTTCAATAACTAATTAAATTAGATTAATTAATTTTAAAAACTATATTGCTTATTAAATTTGAATTTCAACACTTTTAAGTAATTAAATGTAAAGAAATTTATAAGCTAAACTATTTAAGAAAATATAGCTGTTTAAAGCTACATTTTCAAGCTGCTATACAAATTATTTATTTTATATAATTTAGAAATATATTATATTCCAAAAATATAAATTTTATGAAAATAATATAATATTATTTTTAATGCTATATATAGTTTTGATATATTTTAAAAGCTATATTAAAAGCTATACATTTTATTCCAAACTATATAATGTCGTCAAAACTTGATTTGAAACTTTATGAATAATTTAATGATATTTTAAGCATATTTTAATATGCTTAAAATGTGGCTTAATACATGATCATTATACCATTTATAATTCATATATAGCATAATTATGCAATAATTATGCTATATTACATATTACATTATAATATGTAATAATTGTTTAATATAATTTAAATATTACTATCATTTCTTTGTAAAATTTGATAACATTTTAAAAAGCTATATTTGCAAAAAAATATATTTTTATTGTTTTAATTTTTAACATTTTTAGTCTACTCTATAGAATTTGATTTAAATTTCTCATTCATTAAAGTCACGCCAAATAAAAACATAAATTTTACTCAAGAGAATTTTTACTCGATAAATTGTCATTTTGTAAGAACAAATGTTTGATGCTTTTCAAAATTGAAATCGACCCCACTGTAGCAAAGTTAAATAAAATTAAGTTGTTTGCTTTTTTTAACGAATCAGCGAATTTTGATTGCAATTTTACATTTGTATGTCAAAAATTTTATTTGTCCTGAATCCTTCCTAAATAATTCCTGAATATATATTTGCTTAGCCAAAAGCTCGAATATAAAAAATGCCTCGATGATCCGTAATAATAAACAAACGCCTAGTTTTGCATCGAATGTAATCTTTGATGATACAATGAATTTTGATAATTTTAAATTGCATGTTGCTGCACCTTCAATTAAAGTATTCGAAAAAGGCTAATTAAGGAGATATTGTTTAACTAATAACTTGAACAACATCTCTTTAGTACCGATCCTAATTGGCGCTATTTTTATAATTTCATAATTTTCAATCTCTCCTTGTTAGTCATTTCGATCACATATTTTATTTCGATCTTATATTTGTAGAAGAAAAATCAATCAAAGACTGTAATGACTTAAGTCTGAAAATTTATCATACATTTCCATTTTAGTGACACCTGAGTTAGTGAATGCATATTTATTCTTACAAAGAGAAAAATGCTTATGATTTATTTAAAATAATGCCCGTATTTAGATGTAACGATTCGTTGTAAAATAAATTCATTAAATAACAACACAATATAATACCGATGTTAACTAATTCAAGTAAATTATTAGATCCTGTCATCTATTCAATAGTGCTAGTCAAGTTCCTAAAGACTTTAATAACAACTTGAGACTAATAATATATACAATTAAATAATGCAAAAAGACGATACGTTATAACTTGTTATATAACTTATTATATTGAATTATATAAATAACATTATATAATAATTATTTATTATTTAAAAATATTAAGACAGTTTATTACACCACCTTACCTTTCTGTAATGGGCTTGAAACAATACCAATTGGAATTTTATAAATACACATATAGAATCATATATACAGAGAGAGCAAAAAATATAAATTTTCTTTTGTATATTTATAATATACTAATTATTTATAATCTTCTTGCATACAATCTATAATTTACATTTCATTAATATAAATTGATTTGTTTTTAAGTTATAATAATTTATTCTTTATAAATATATATTATTTAATATAATATATATCAAAAATATATTAAATATATATATATTATAAATATATATTATTTAATATAATATATATTATTCTTTATATAAATATGTATTATTTAATATAATATATATTAAAAATATATATTATAAATATATATTATTTAATATAATATATATTATTCTTTGTATAAATTAATTTCCCATTCTGCATTCTCAATAAATATTTAATTAATGTTATAATTTTAATGCATTTTTAGAAAATAGACTTAGAAAATTACCTCTGAACTTTCTTCGCAATAACTTAAAGATTTTACTTTGCTTCATATCTCGTATAAGCGGTCGAATGATAGTGGTAAATTTCAGGGTCAGTTATATGAATAGTCAATATTTGGAATAATATTTTTCATTACAATAAATTTTCTTTATTCCTATCTTTAGAATGTATCCTGTCGTTGTATAGATAAAACAAAATTTGTTACAACAAAAAGTATACACCAATATTATTGGCAATATGATATGAAACAAAATGTTGGATTCGTTGTATTTGCATAACTGTCAACATGTAGGCAATGCTTTCTGATTATCAGTTGGGTATCAAATGAGTCTAGCAAAAAAAAATAAAATGGAAAATAAACAATCAATTTACATAAAAATATAATTAATAGATTTTGTGGTTGCCAAAAATGGTTTAAGGACATGCGATTATTATTCTATATGCAAACCTACTGTGTGAACCTGGCTATATATTATTTTAGCTTCTGGATACAATATAAACTTGCAGAAATAGTTATGTCATTATTGTTTGATGATAGAATTAATTATGTAATATTGAAAAATTATCAAACATTTGCCGATTTATACATAAATAACGATGATTGAAGTACTGCTACTGACTTGCTAATAAAATTCATCAGCCGCTAAAGTTATCAAAGTACGCTGGTCTTCTTTGTAGTTGAATGTTTGACCAGTTATATTTGTGGAAAACGAAGGGGTGTGTTAGTTTCAGCAATCTTGAAACAGCTCACAAAGCTTATCTCCATACGATCTCACTTACAGCTAAATTTTGAACGATATTATGCAACATAAAATTTAGATTTGTAAGAGCAGCGTCTATGACCCCGTTTAAGTTTGAGCAGATAACATCAAACAATGGACAAATATGGACATTGAAATAAATTAATGTGGATCCCGTGAGATAGCTTATTTTGTTTTTGCTTTTAATAAATTACAACTTATTATTTTTATTAAAAATTTTGTCCTGAGGATGATAGCAGTTAGCTATCGAAAATTTTACTTTTAATAAAAATTAAAAATTTCATTATCTCCACTAATTAAATATAACTTATTAATTTGTAAAACAAATAAAAAATTATTTTATAATTAAAGGACGAATTCAACACTGTTTTTAACTTTGGAGGGAATGTTCAGTACACATTGTTTAAGTAAATTTGCTAAAAAGTTTCCTATGGCGTAATTAAAAGCGCCTGGTATCGCAACAATTGGACGTAAAGATACATCAGGTTTGTGGATCTTAGGGAGGCCATATATAAGGAACTAATTGGTCTGATCGGTACAAATTGAGATACTGTCGACGATAAACTAATCCA
The DNA here is from genome assembly GCA_012934845.2 of Pomphorhynchus laevis. Classification (NCBI taxonomy): domain Eukaryota; kingdom Metazoa; phylum Acanthocephala; class Palaeacanthocephala; order Echinorhynchida; family Pomphorhynchidae; genus Pomphorhynchus; species Pomphorhynchus laevis. Next base: position 177,186 of record WNNJ02000693.1, on the reverse strand, counting down.
ACATTTGAAATTTCTTTTAGTATTCAGATCAGCTCACGAGATCTTGTTTTAGTTAAATCTTTACGTGTCATTTCAAATCAGCATCATTCAAAATATTTGACATTTTTAACATATTTAAGAACTATAGTTCATCAGTACAGTACAATAACCTTTATCTGCCCTAGAAATAATTAAATTAGGATCCGTCTTAATTTCTTTCAATGCCATCTTTTCAGTTCGACTTATATTAGGTAGCACAATTCTTCTACAACCCAATTGACTTAACTCACAACGAATACCTGTTAACTTATTTATTAAGAACAAAGAAGAGGCTCGGTCACCGAAATGCGACACGACTTTGCCGCACAACATTTCTAGATATAAAATAACCCTTAATTCGTCTCCTTTGCTAAGTGAAAGGGGCGAAGACCAAAAGTAAGACCCTTATATAACAACGAAGCTACAGTATCATTAATATGTTTATCTGAAAGGTTTAAAAATGATGATGAATGTGGCTTTTCATTGACAACCACACAATCCTGAGGGCTATCACTCCTGGGTTGCAATGCGTGATATTTCCGAACTAGCCTGCAAACCTTGTTATTGTATACAACGTGTGTTCGATTTCTCATAAAACACACAATCCGTGACCACCATAGTGCACTGATAGTTTCCTTCAATTCCTGTTCCAAATTCTGCATTATCAGTTAAATCCGCGTTAATTGAGCGTACTAGGACTACGATTGGTACTAGGACTTCGATTGGTTTACTCCTGACATAACAATACGAGAGCACGATAAGTGTGAATCTACATGCACCCTAAATGACCGACCTACTAGGAAATTCACTATTTAATCAATAATAGGTCGATTGATTTCATATTGTTTGAAAACAATTATAATCATGTCATCTGGGACCCTGTTAAAAGCTTGAATAAATGCAATGAGCCGCGAAGTCTTTTGTAGAGTCTTGATCGTCGGCTTGGTACGATAAGCACATCCGTGAAAAATCAAACGAGTGAAGGCAGTGAAAACATTGTTCAAATGACATTGCTTGAGATAACAAATGTCAAGATTCCATAACATAAACTTCTCGCCACTCGAAATTTATTGCTTCAATTGAAGTCTCAAAGATCGGCCAAAGATTTCCTCGAAGTTTTTAAATTGAAATGAGACCAGTGGGGGTTCATAAGTCATATTATAACTGAAAGCCAAACCCAACAAGAAGAAATTAAATTTATCTTCAATATTTCGGCTACGAGCAGCAGCCATTTTTAAGAAAATCTGAAACAATACAAGTGTCAAAAAGTAAAAAGTCTAAAATCCACAAACCTGATGTACCTTTACGTCTAATTGTTGCTATACCATTTGCTTTTAATTACGCCATAGGAAAATTTCTAGCAAATTCACTTAAACCAGGTGTACTGAACATTCCTCTTTAAAGTTAAAAACAGTGCTGAATTCGACTTTCAATTAAAAATGTAAACTACTGATCAGTTTTACATATTCACGTTAGATGAAAAAAATATTATAATTATTTTTTATTTAAAAAAATAAAAAAGATTAAATTTTAGACAATTTAGATTTTATATGTAATACAATCTACATGATGTACATACAACGTAACTGTCCAAACAAACTAGCATTTAATTATTTTGATAATTCTTAGAAAAAACATAAAGATGTAATAAAGAAATGCAATAAACACTTTTTTGAATAAATCTTAAATATTTATTGTTCAGGGCGTATAAACATCGAGATGAATTGAAAAATAAAATTATTGTTCACAAATTTTCGACTATTGCAATAGTCCTTTTCAAGTGTTATGTTTTGAGATGAAAAAAGAAAAATGATGTATTTATACAATAAAAACGGAAGAAACCAACGATGAAAATTCTACCGATTTTGTAGTGTGTTAGTAGGGATAACTAACTTCTAATTGTCATTATTACCATCCATCGTGATAGAATAACTATGAATGTGAATACTTTATCTTAAAAAGCCTCTGGATAGATTGCCTATCCAAACGACTTTTCAGTCTGGAAAATAGTGATACAATATATCAAATGCATAAATATAATTTCAAAGTCAAAACGAACACTGTTTTGTTTATATATTTTAAATAGACTTCAAAGTTATATCAAAATTAAGAATAAAAAACAATATATAATAGCTATTATAATTATGTAGATTTATTTGTTAGCCACTTAACTTTTTGTTATGAGCAACAAAATAGTATGCAATTAAAAAAGATACTAGTTTCGAATCAGGTGCTATTTTCGATCTTTATATATAGTTAAAATTTATAATTGAAATTTAATATAAAAATCAATTTTTATGAATTTACTAATAAATAATATGCGTTGCACATATAGATAAGGATTAGAGGTCATCACGAGGAACTGCTATGTTATCAATTTTAGCCCCAAATTTCTGAACCTACTATAGCAGATACGCCAAAAGGATACTAATGACGTATTTCCTCTGATGAAATTTGATTATAGGGTGTATCTTATTCTAATACAAAACATATTGCTTATTATCCATATAATGCTTTTGCTTAAAAGTATAAATGTATAATTAATAAAATTTGTTGTTTTGTAAATTGTAAATTTGATATTTTAATATTATTTTGTTGATTTATACTTTTCCATTGTTAGAAATGGAAAACATTAATCAAACTTACTTGAAAATAAGAAGAGAAATAATAATGTCATACCAATAATACATAGTTTCAGTATTTCTGACAGAGCTATATTATCGGAAAACAAAGGCCAAGATCAATAACTTGTCAGTAGAGCAAATCAGATTAGATAACTGAGTATGTGTATTGTGTATTATGTATAAATTAAAATTAAAATAAAAAAGTATAAATAATAAATTATTATATAAAATTTTATACATTAATATTTACTTCACGATAAAATTTAAAATTGAAATTTAAAATAAAAGTCATGTTTATGAATTAACTAATGAATAATAGACGATGTATCTGGATAAGAAATAGAGCTCATCAAGAGGAACTGATATGCTATCAATTTCTGCATCTATTCCTCGACCAAACATAGCAACGGAATCAAATACATGCTAATGACGAATTAAGTAATAAATGGATTAACTAATAAGTTTTGTTAATTTTATGAATTAGCAAATAAGTTTATAAGATTAAAACAATAAAATCGTGTATATTTTCATATGTCATTATTTATGCCGATGTATTTATTAGCCAATTTTATTAGCCAATTAAGCTAATAAATACATCACAATACTGTTCATACATAAAATATGAACAGTAAACCAATGGTAATTTGGTAGTGTCAATTTCGATCAGCGAATGTAATGACATACACTTCAAAAATTCGTTGTTCGTTTGAAAAATAGTCGATAGGCGGTGTGTTGGATCGGTTAGGGGCTCATATCCCCCTGGACCTGTGGTCATAGAAGAAAAAGAGTTGGAATACTGGTGAGCTGCTGTTTGACTTGACTTTCTATTGTTATGTCTGATCTTGTTTGCTGCATGTTATCATGTTTTTTTTTGTGTAGTTAAGAAAGTCTTTATTTATTTATTTAAAAAATCGCGAGTTTTCAAAAAAATGAAAAACGTGAACATGCCGGAGCGTTCAAAAATTTCAGTTTTTGGAGCGAATAACAGTGTAATTCCTGCCAAAAAGATGATTTTCTAGTAAGTTCCTCTACAGATCGAACAACGAACAAGGTCAGTAATGTTTTGTTGATTCCTGGTGTTGGGAGAGCTACTTCCCCCATACTAAAACAGAAGAATTTATTAATAACAAAACCAAAACTTCCTCTACTTAGATACTTTTCTAAAAAAGTTTTGTTCTGAATATCCCACGAGGATAATTTTCAATAAAGTTCCACCCAGCTGATATCAACATCTCCTTTGCCACGGCGGATCCTGGAAAAGGAGTACACTACGTTTTTCAAGTCATATTGGGCTGAATTCGGCGAATTAATCGAAAAACCAATTAATCGACTTTGAAAGTCGAAAGTATTGGTCTACCAATACTATCGACTTTGAAAGTATTGTTAACTAATTTGCCGTGCTGGCTTGAAGAAGGAGACCTGGAGTCTCTGTAAATCTTTCAAAGTCAACAACTTTAGGCTTCTCAAACAACGTAACGGGGAACCTATCCAGGTCGGATTTTGCTCTGCCCCATTAGATCGGGCTGAGATACTCGATAAATCAAATAACAACCCCTTTATAGAGCTAAACATCAAGTTCTAACTAATTGAAAGTGATGAATTCATCTTTCCCATTGCAGTCGTTGTCACAAATGGAGGCATTGGGCCTCCAACTACAATGGGACACCCACTTGTTCGGTTTGTGGATTGGCTGCTTGCCCGGCCCTATTGTCAAACGAGTATTGTGCCCTCCCCCGTCCTGCTCTAACAGCGAGGGTTGCCATTCTGCCTGAGGCAGGAAATGCCCTGTCTTTTAAGATTACAGAAAACTCTCTCAGAAACCATCAGTCTCCTACTTCATTTGCTCAGGCATCATCGCATCGAATGGATGATGCAGACATCATCAAGCAAATCGAAGTTAAAAATGAAGTATCTCACAGGAATCTGCAAATTCTTATTCTGATGTCCTTGAAGGAGATTGGGCCCAATCCTTCCGTTCGGCCGCAACAGCAATGCCTATATCTAAAAAGAGGGAACTTCCGCCCATAGAGTCCCCCTCTCAAGATTGGTAAGATGATCAAAAGCAAGGGCAAGCAGTGCAGGGAAAATGAAGATATTGGCCAGGTGCAAGTACCAACCCTAGACGGAGTTAGTAGCGGGGGGGGCAACCTTCCTGCACCTAGCTCTGTCTAGGTAGGCAATCCCCCAATCCAACTAATCCATCACAATGCAGAGTACTCGTGAGCCTTTTTCACTAGATATCCTTCAGTGGAATTCAGGAGGTGCTTCTGCCTTTATACTTCTATCCGGTAGATATGCAAATGTTATAGTCCTTCAGAAGACGCGGCTTATCCGTCTCCTCCAGGACATTATTCGATTTATTCCAAAGCATATTTGTTCCCACTATACTTTGTACATAACCCCACCTCACTCCTCTTCATCTCAAGGACTCTTGACCCTAGTTAAGTGCTTTTTAAGTTCCTCCCTCCTGCCAAATTACTCTTGTCCTGCCCTGTCTTGTCTAGTAGTTTCACTCGTTAAGAACGGTAAACGCCTCAGTCTAGCCAATTAAGGCACAATATGTGGGAGAGACTGGTCGTGCGCTAAAAGATAGATTGACGAACCGACGGGCAGACATAAAATCGCGACGTACGGGTAAATATTCTAATACACGTGACAGTAAATTCAACACAGATGGCGTAGTTGAACACTGCGAAGAACATCCTACCCACAAATTTGTCACAACCGTCATAGAAGGTGCCCTTGCCAATGCAATCGAAAGGAAAAAGCGTGAGCATTACTGGATCGGACAATTAATGACTGACCGCATGCTCAATACACTATCAGATTATAAATTAAAAAGAGAAAAACCTCCATAAATTCTTCCGAGATAAGTGCGTGTATAAACGCAGACTGTATTATATACTGTTTTGTGAAACTTTGCTTTGTGGTTGTGATCAAGGCGCAAGCCGAAACGTAATAAATATTTTATTTTATTGTTCTTCTGCTGCTTATTTACATATGGAATATAATATAATCGATCGTAGCAAACGATCAGCAGTGATGGGTATTCCTATTTTCTCTAGAAATATACAAGATGTCAGACAGACATCCCCATCTTCAAGAACAATTACACATTGCTTAGCTCATAGACAGTATATGCAGTTTTGTGCGCGACACCACGTAACTCCACGTGGACTTAAAATCAAGAAATCTTTAGAAGTAAACTGGAACCTTATCCCACCGAGCAAGCGTACTTCGTTTCAAAATCGTTTTCAAAAGACCATTCGTCACGCTGAACGAAACTTTGTATGCATTGTTCGTGACTTTTATGGATACGTAACAAACACTAATCATTTATCAATCGAAAATGATCTATACAATAATTTGCTTCAAAGAAAATGTTCAAAGCTTAAAAATCAGAATCACATAAATATATCTATTCAACAGCTCTCACATATTGAATATCATCCTAATCGACGAAAGTGGCGGAAGCCAACAGATTTTAACACACGAAATTTCAATATTTCAGAAAGATTCGAACAAACCAACAATAACATTGTTGTCAATCTTACACCTGAAGATATCAGCGCCGAACAACTACGAGTCTTGAACCTCGGACTAAATTATATCCCAGCCCAACGCGAATTTAGCCGCCAACAACTTTTCACTACGATAAAGAAAGCCGCGGATATCGCGTTTAAACCAATAGACAACGATAATCTTAAATATACTATGAAATCATTATTTCTTGGGAGTAAGTATCTAGAAAAGTATGAAGAACTACATCCTAACACATGTTATCATACCAACCTTGGAAAATCAGAGAGCATTGCATTGAAAGAACTAGCAAGTAATACAAGAATTATAATAAAACCTGCTGACAAAGGAGGAAACATTGTCTTGTGGGGAACATACTAATATATCGAGGAAGCATACAGACAACTGCTTAGTCCATCGTATATAGAAGTATCTGTTGAAGAAACGATCAAGGCAATTCAAGAAGTTAGAGACGCAGTAAAATCGCTAGACATTAATATATCAAAGAATCTAATGAATGAGGAAGGAAAGCCAGGTCGGTTCTATATGCTTCCGAAAATCCACAAACCAATCCGACCATGTATCGGTAGACCCATCATATCAAATTGTGGTATGGCTACAGAGCTACTTTCGAAGCATCTTCACAAGGAACTGAAATATTTATTAAAAAATATAAAATCATACGTGGGAAGCACTGATGATACTCTACGTAAGCTCATCAACCTAAAATTTGATACAACGTGCTATACAATTGCAACTCTGGACGTCGAGTCTCTTTATACGAGCATTAACAACAAAAAAGGTATCGAAGCAGTCTATAGGAGAATGACACAAGCAGGATGGGAGGATAAGCGTAAAGATTCCATTGTAAAATTACTAACGACTGTATTGGAAAATAACTATTTTGAGTTTGATGGACACTATTATAGGCAAAGGGAAGGTACAGCAATGGGAACTTCGGTTGCCCCCGTATATGCAAACCTTTACGTAGCCGACATAGAAGAGAATTTCATTGTAAATATGACCATCAAACCTAAAATATGGTTGCGCTACATAGACGATATTTTAATAATTTTTCCAGGAAAACCAAGTGAACTTGAACAATCTATAATAAATCTGAATAGAATGAGTGAACTAAAGTTTTCACTAAACATGAACGAGGATGCTCAATCAACGACGTTTTTGGACATAAAGATTACTATGGATAACAACACAACACTCAAGACGGATGTGTATCGTAAAAATAATTGGATACCGTCCTATATCCACAGTCGAAGCTGTCATCCTAGCTATATGAAAAGGAATGTAATTTATAACGAAGCCTTAAGGTGCAAGAAAATATGCTCAGTGTCAGAATTATTTGAAGCACAAATGGACGAATTAACGAAGAACTTCATACAACGAGGCTACCGCGAAAAACTTGTGCGGAAACAAATTAATAAAGCCAGGCTAAAAAGTCGGAAACGATTGCTCCAAAAAACTGAAAGAACAAATCAACCAAAATCTTTTGTGGCAATACCGTATCATCCCGCTTTAAAAAAACTACCATCTGATATAAAAATTGCTTACAAAACCACTGTACCGAAGGATTTTGTAAGTACTACGCAACCAGATACATTTTTCAAAAAATGCCGCAGCTTTAGAGACACATTGGTTCGATCAAAATTCACAAGAAACGCACATATTAATACCCCACCTAAATTTAATGGATTTAGTAAATGTAAAGCATCTAGATGCGCATGTTGTCGAGAAATACAGGAAGGTAATATATTTCAAAGCACCATAACACAAATGAAATATCCAATTCGAGGAGACTACAACTGCCGCACGACAGGATGCATCTATAAGGCAGAATGCTTAGACTGTAAGGCACAATATGTGGGAGAGACTGGTCGTGCGCTAAAAGATAGATTGACGAACCGACGGGCAGACATAAAATCGCGACGTACGGGTAAATATTCTAATACACGTGACAGTAAATTCAACACAGATGGCGTAGTTGAACACTGCGAAGAACATCCTACCCACAAATTTGTCACAACCGTCATAGAAGGTGCCCTTGCCAATGCAATCGAAAGGAAAAAGCGTGAGCATTACTGGATCGGACAATTAATGACTGACCGCATGCTCAATACACTATCAGATTATAAATTAAAAAGAGAAAAACCTCCATAAATTCTTCCGAGATAAGTGCGTGTATAAACGCAGACTGTATTATATACTGTTTTGTGAAACTTTGCTTTGTGGTTGTGATCAAGGCGCAAGCCGAAACGTAATAAATATTTTATTTTATTGTTCTTCTGCTGCTTATTTACATATGGAATATAATATAATCGATCGTAGCAAACGATCAGCAGTGATGGGTATTCCTATTTTCTCTAGAAATATACAAGATGTCAGACAGACATCCCCATCTTCAAGAACAATTACACATTGCTTAGCTCATAGACAGTATATGCAGTTTTGTGCGCGACACCACGTAACTCCACGTGGACTTAAAATCAAGAAATCTTTAGAAGTAAACTGGAACCTTATCCCACCGAGCAAGCGTACTTCGTTTCGAAACGTAATAAATATTTTATTTTATTGTTCTTCTGCTGCTTATTTACATATGGAATATAATATATATATATATATATATATATATATATATATATATATATATATATATATATATATATATATATATATATATATGACTACCTTCTGCATTGCGAAGGGGTAATGAACCGTCCTCTGTGATCCTTACTGCTAACGGATTCAATTGCATAATATAAATATTAAAGACAGAACCAGAATGCTTATATTTTTTCAATCGAATTCAAATAACGTTTTCGAGCTTACTGCTCTTCTTCAGTTTTACACTGCTGTGCACAAACAATTTGCTTTTATAGAGAAGTAATTATCGTGTAATCCACGGAAGAAGTCATGCTTAAATTACTAGATTTCTGGTTTAATTATACACCCGTAGTTGTCTCTCTGTTGATGTTCCCTGAAGTTTTTGTCATCAGTTGAGCTGCCCACCATAATTCTCGATGTCGTCACTCTTCAACGTCTTGGATTCCACATTCTATTATTCTTATCTCAAAAGAATGTCCTTCATTTTAGACTACATGTCTTACCGAAGTGTCACTAGCGATCTTTTTTGTTTTAATTTGTGTCCTTCTCAAATTCATGCGAATATTCATTTGGCCAGATGTTTCGCCAACATATTGTATTTTACAATTCCGACATTGCAGTAGATATATAATATTTTGGCTCTTACACGTGCAACTTGATCTTACTTTGTACACCAGTCCTGTTGATGTGCTCTCAAATTTTTCGCTGTCCACCATGTCGGAACATGTCAAGCATCGTTTGTCATTACATGGGCGACATACATTGGACGGTCCTGTTTGCGCATTTCTGGGTAATCTTGCGCTTACCAAAATATCCTTCATTTTGAGAGGAATTGTAAATACAACATCAACAATATCAGTATTCATTGATAGATTCAATTTGATGTTATCAATCGTCTGTCTCAGCTCCTTTCGAAGATTTGTAAAACAGGAGTTCCATTCAAATGAAATTCGCTTCACGTGCTTCTTCTCAATGCTGACCCGATTCGGATACAGTAAATCCTTACGGTCCAACAATGAGACTTGGTTAAGACTTGCTTGTATTTGACGTCTTCTATATGCAGGTGACATGAAGCGTTCTCGAATTTGTTTGACTTCTTTTATAAAGTCTCTTTCGTCAGAGCATATTTTCCGCGCTCTAAGTATTTCATTATAAATCATGTTTCTTTTGATAACTGATGGGTAACAGCTGGAAGCGTGTAGATAGACTGGTTTCCATGTCGGTTTATGATACACCTTAGTTTGCATGCGTTTTTTATAGTTACGGATGACTTCTACATCCAGAAAATGTACGGTAGATCTTGAAACCTGTTCTAACTTAAACTTTAACGGTGACGACATATTGATTGAGTCTACCCATGACTCTAATTTATCATTAGAGTCTTTCCAGAGAAGGAAAATATCGTCAATGTATCTGACGTACATCAGTGGCCTGTTCGGAATGTTGTACATTTTATTCATCTCAATGCTTGCTACGTATAATATTGCGAATGCAGGTGCGGCCGGTGTGCCCATCGCACATCCATTTTTTGTTTATATAATTTTTCGTCAAATATAAAATAGTTGTTATGTAATATCAGATCGAACAACTTAGTAAGCTGTGATACAACAGCGCTGTCATATTTTGATTGAATCAAGAAGTCACTTACTGTTATGATTCCTTCTGTTAGAGGAATAGACGTATATAGAGCATCGATGTCTAGAGTCGCCATCATGCAATTAATTTGTCTTTGATTATCATGTTCATCTAGCTTACGCAAGAAGTCATCAGTATTACGATATACGATGGAACTTGTCTCAGTGCTGTTTGCAGTTGATAGTTAACATAGCGTGATATTTTCTCTGTATGTGTGTTATTACTACTTATGATAGGTCTTTCTGGACATGGTCGTTGTTTTTTGTGGATTTTTGGTAGCATGTAGAGCCGACCTGGATGGTGACGTCTTACAATCATTTTTGCTTGTAGTTTCTCTTCAGGAAATACTTCAGTAATGCTCTCTTCGACATATTTAATCGCTGCGATAAAATCTTGTTGATCTACGGATTCATACGAATTTGTATTTAATTGTTTCATCGCTTCTATCTGATAATCTTCCCGATCCCATAACACTGCCTCCTTACTTTTGTCCGCTCGTTTTATGACAATCGAGTTATCGTTTTTAAGCTTTTTTAATATGTTTAGCTTACTTTTCGTAGTTTTGGACAGTGGTGATACGTTCGGTGGAAGTTCGGTGTACTTATTTACGCAGTTCGATTTACCATACATTTGTTTCGCTAACGATAAACAAGGGTCGTTGGAAGGGAAAGCTGCGGCTGCAATGTGTTTCATTGAATTAATGATGCCTAGGCGATCGAATTCACGTGGCTGAATAGCGTAATCAAGGCCTAGGTTTAATACTCTTTTTTCTCTATTGCTTAATACTTTGTTTGAGAGGTTAGTGACCAAAATCGTTTCATGCGTATCAGGTACTCGACGTTTATTTTTAAAACGACGGTTTGGATGATATTCAATGTTTGTAAGCTCATCAGGCGTCACGTTTTTCTGAAATTGCCAATAAAATTTGTTCAATTTCTTCTTAACAAGGACTTTGTAATAATCTTCATCGATTGACTCGTGGATACAGTTGTGAATATATCCCCAGTAATTTCGCGAGCAGTTAATCATGACTTACTTTCGACAACTTATAAAGGACGTTTATCTAATCCCATTCCAACAAAACTCAAGGTTTTAGGTAAAATGCAAAACCTTCCCAATCTCTCTGTTTCCCTTAGGCAAGCCACCTCGAAAGAATACTTGAGTTCTAGATATAGGCTGCAGCTAAGTAGAGATATGGCGAGCATTGGTCGTCTTAATTCATCTCAGCCTTCCTTCTGGGAGATTTCCAAGGAGAAGTTTGTCTGCTCAAAGGAGAGGGCATTTAGTTGGATTAGCAAAATAGGCATTGACAAAGTTTTGGAGGAGTCACTAACCATACATAATTATGGAGCCACTCAATCTCCCCAACCAGTCCCCCTTAGGGTAACTTCAGGAGCAAGGATTTATCGGTTACCGATATCCTGAATGCCTGGAGTCCACTTCCAGATACCTCCAGATCCCCTGCCCCACTCTCTACTCGAGTCTGTCAGCTTTTGACAGTTGATTAGAGAAGAGAAGTCGCCATCACTATGCTGTTAGCCTCACCATCCGATGTGGCCGGCATCATTATTATCGGCAGAATATTTTTAGCAAAGAAAAAGCTGTATCGTTACCTAAAAATCTGCGCCCTATTTCGATACAAAACTCCCTCATCGCTATCTACGGAAATGCGCTTGTGATAGAATCCGCGACCATCAAAGTAGACGTAACTTAATCCCACCCACGAACGACCTATGGGTTTGTCATAGGTCGTTCGGTCCATTTGGCATTAGGTGAGGTACATTGGTTCTGTTTGGACAATACCCACCAGCTCGTAGTGTCTGTTTTCCTTGATTTTTCCGCTGTATTTGACCGCATTTCCATTCCCTTTATTATCTCTTTTCTTAGGCACTCGGGTTGCTTGCGCGAATTGTTAACAGGGTGGAGATACTGCTGTACATCAGGAGGTTCTTTTAAAAAGATGATCCTGATGCTCGTCAGTTCTATCCTATTACAGGTGTGCCTCGAGGATCCCTACTTTTTCCGAACTTATATCTTGCTGCTTCTATCGTACTCTTCAAGACATTTAAACGCGATCAACATCTAGTGGTATACGCTGATGGTAGCATATCCCTGTTTTCTAAATGCAGGTGCATAGATGTAGTATTGGACATCAACCGTTTTTTAAAGATTAAAAGGCCAGTTGACCACGTTCAATCTTATTATCAATTCATCTAAATTGCAGGTGATGTATTTAATGGTGCCCCTGCGACAAAAAAATACTAAAGAGACTAGCGATCTCAGCTCTCTGTTCCACATTGAACGCAATACTTCCTACTTTACACATCGAGTGAAATACCTGGTGTGTACCATTGTGGTTAATTGCAATCTCATTATCTTTAAATCGAAAAAGATTATTCATTGAGAGACTAGCATGGGTTATAAAAGGTTTCAGAGCCAGCAACGGCGAATATCATATCACATGCTGAACTAGCAGAGTGTCATCATAGCTTAGTTAGTTGCCTCTTAAATCTGAGAAATTTCATCTGTCCAGTTAAATTAGACGATGCCCTTAGTTGTTGATATGGCTGGCCAACCTCAAGTGATGATCGATATTGTATATGCGGCGAGTCAATGAGCATGGGTCACGCGTTTTTCCACTGTTCGACACAACACTATCAGGGACATAATCGCACAGGAATTATGTCGAATTTGTCATGTTATCGAAATTGAGTCCCACCTTTCTCGCGTACCTGAGTCTATGTCTTTCCAGTCCTCTACTACAACTAGAGATGAGCAGGCACGACTTAATATTGTTTGTTATGGGCTGCATATTGAACGCTATGAGCGGACGTTTTGCGACGTCACTGTATTTTCCACACTGTCTCATCCATACACAAGTGGCATTCTCCGCTCTGCCTTTGAGTATAACAAAGACCACAAAGTAGCAAAGTACGTGGAGCAGATCGAGTTGGTCAAACATGCTAGTTTTATGCCGTTTGTATTTTTAACGTCAGGTGAGATGATGAAGAGCGTGATATCACTTCTGCGCTTAATCGTCCGAAAGAAAACGGCGTAGCGCCCACACGATTATGCAGACACACTAGTTCTTGTAAAACAATGCTTAAACTTCGTCATTATGAGCTCGGGGTCGGCTTGCCTTCGTGCTCCTCGGTCTGAGCAATCAAATCCTATTAAAAAAGACTGTTGGGCTTTTTTATGATTTTATTTTTTTTGGAAATGGTTTCGCAAATAAATGATGACTATTAAAAACAAAAAAATGAAATCTGCAGGAATACTAGAGCGTGTAGTAATACTGCAATAGTTGACGGCAGAATAGACAACCGCAGAAGTAGCTAGTCAATAAGAAGATGATAAACAGAAAAGCTACAGGACCAGATGGAATTCCTGCCGACGTTTGGAAACTTAAGGGACTTGCAGTAATAGCTTTTCTCACGCATCTTTTCAACAAATTAGCTACATAGTATGAAGTACCTAAAACATGGCAAAGATCATTTACAATCCCCATCTGAAAACAGAAAGGTGACATTGCTAGCTGTAGCTTGTATCGCCCTGCCCAGCTATTATCTCACACAATGAATGTTATGTCTCCCACAGATGTTATACAAGCAGTAAGGATATTGATAGAAAAACACCGATAAAAGCAGCAGATTTTACATATGGCCTTCCTTGACTTGGAGAAGGCTTTTGATCGAGTGCCACATTCCCCTATCTGGTACTCCCTTCGACAGCACGGTGCTCTAGAGGAGTACGTTGCCTGGATTAAACTCATGTACTCAAACATGACCAACATAGTACGCTGTGCTACCTGTGATTCTAAACCATATCCGATCACGGTTGGCGTACATCAGGGCAGTACCCTGTAACCCCTGCTATTCATCTTATGTACGGATACAATTACTTCTAAACTAAACAACGATGTCCCATGAACCCTCATATATGCAGACGATGTTATGATTGCTACACAAACACGTGCAAAGCTCAAACATAAAGTCCAAAACTGGTCTGATCGCCTATCACAATACGGACTACAGCTGAATATTGGTAAAATTGCGTATCTTGAGCTTGGATATAAAACACCTAGCTCCATCGAGATCAACGGGCAGTCACTCGAAAAGTGTACTACCTTCAAATACCTGGGGTCCCAACTAACATTGGTAAAACTGCGTTCAATCTTATTATCAATTCATCTAAATTGCAGGTGATGTATTTAATGGTGCCCCTGCGCCATTAAATATTATCTTGAGCTTCGATATCAAACACATGGCTCCATCGAGATCAACGAGCAGTCACTCGAAACGTGTACTACCTTCAAATACCTGTTGTCCCACCTCTCATCGAATGGTACAATAAATAAGGATGTAAAGGAGTGCCTTAACGCAGCTTGGCTAAAATGGCGAGACCATTCAGGAATATTATGTGACCGACGAATGCCACTAAAGCTTAAAGCCAAAATATATACAACAGTTGTGAGACCGGTTGCATTGTACGTCACAGAATGCTAGCAATTAAATTCAGACGCCAAAAGAAAATTTGGCATCTGAAAAATGCTGCGCGGGGCTTATTGAGTAACACGCCTAGATATGACTCAGAATACCAACATCCATCAACTAAAAGGTGTCACGCAAATAAACCTAAAGGTGAAGGAACATCGACTACGATGGTTCGGACACAATCACAGTGCTGACAAAACAGCAGTATGCCGATCCGAGCCAATCGTTCAAGGCGTATGACCTTGTGACCGCCCAAAGAAAAGATGGAGACCATCCATGATGATTTGAAAACATGTAACCTGGAGCCAGCTCTAGCACAAAACCGAGAGGTATGGAGAAGACATATCAAAGCCGCCGACCGTAACCTGCCAGGAAAAGGCAAATAATAAGAAGAAGAGTTGCCGGCAGAATATGTAAACACACGAAGTACAAATGAACGGTATTGCGAGGCAGAAATATTTTGCATAATAATCGTGTATTGATAAATTTTAAACAAGAGGACGCCGATCGTAAATCTTATGTTCATAAAATCTTATATGACTTATATGCAAGTCTGTGACTTGTTTGACTGCTCGTTATACGACTGATATTTAGTAAAAATTAAAAACTTAAAAAATTTAATACATCTGAAGCAATTGCATATGACTGATAAACAATCAGAAAACACGTTAATGATAATTGAGGCGTTGTATCACAACAAAGAACTGATTAGAGGTCAAGGTAGCCAGTGCGCTGAGCTCGCCAATGTTATCCAAAATCTTGTTATTAAGGACTAAACTGACCAGAGACAGCTCCAGATGTTTAATGAGCATAACAATAGACGATAATGAAAGTTAGTTAGAGGCCCGCGAAAGAATATCGTTACTTGTTAGTCTAAACATTTGACAAGGAAAACGTAGATGCGGTTGCACCGGATGCACGGTCTTGTCAAAGCATCTAATGCAGAGTTATAGCATCTTGACATCTGATGAAATGTTCTACTTCCGGGTAAATTTTTATCATGACTCCATGCTTGGTACGTGTAGAATTTATCTATTTGGCAGACGTGCACTTTAAGTCTCCAAACAAAATATATATTGATGACGCAGGGATGTCTTAAAGAAAGCTTTACTCTCAGGCTTATGTATTTGAACGATAGTCCGTACAGATTTCCTTTAAACATCTGGATCGTGTCCATCTCCACTATAATAGCTGTTTATGATATATTGATTGCTAAAGCTGCATACTTCGCAGACGTATCTCTTACTTCCTGCAGTAGAACCACCTTTGTGTTTGTGTTCTTGGCTCCAATAACACCCTCGTGTTTCACTGCATTATTTAGATTATCACTATTGGACCCGTGTTTAAGTATATTTTAGACATACTTTGAAAGTTAGCATCTGACTTCCGATGTAGGTGTACGGTCTCTCCATGTACACCGTGATCTATCAATGATGTGCATATTTGAAAGGTAGGTTCCTTATGAGTCACTTGCGAGAAACTGAGGGGTAGACACGGCATTATGCTCTCTGATGATTGATCCATATGTAAATCGGCTCATTCCTTATATTTCTTGAATGCATCACATTTCTTATTGTATACACACAAGCCACAGTTGGCGCATTCTAATTAACCAGGGTATGATCTCACTAGTGTCTTCCTGCACAGAACACGCATTTTGGTTCTGCGTCATCTCATCTGTTCGCCCAGTGCCTCCAGTCCTGACAGGTTTCACATTGCGACCACATAAATCCATCATAGGAATTCTACATAGAGATAAAGTAAATAACTTAGTCATGTATGATGGGTCTTAGCTGTGAGTGCTATTTTGCGTTCTGTATCGAATTCAAAAATTGCCACGAAATTTTTTAAATGTTAGTTAGAAATCTAATAAAGCGTACTGAAGCATGCTTTCGAATTCTATGATTTCATCTTTGGTCATGTCCATAAGGAGGTTATAAACTACCAGCATTCTTCACACTGTTGGCGAAATCAGACTCATACCCGTCAGATTTGCTTTTAAGAAGATTAGGAAATCATCCATCAGAATATTCTGGGGACATTAATACGCAAGGCCTTGCTGAAGAAGCTTGTGTTCTTTACTTTTACTGTTTAACTCAACTTAATTTGCAGCCACGGAAGTACCGACTTTCTAAAAGTATCTCCTTTTGAAGTAGGAATATCCATTCTGATGTCTACAGTAAAAGCCTATCTTTTTACGGGCAGCTGGGTATACGTTAATTGTGATTGAGCTGTAAACCCGCCACTTATCAAGTACTGGTGGTCGAGATAAATAAGATTTTTAATAATTTGAGCTCCTAAAGGCACGTCATCTGCCTTCGTTGAAGCAAAAAATCTACATTTGAAGCTCCAGCAGTAAGTTGCACGTTATCATGAGTGTATATTTTGTTATCAGCAAAATGACATTATTGATAACCTGAATCTTTGATACATTCACAGATCTGCTTAATAGGCAGATTTTTAATCATACCAGTGTAGACGGTCGATTCCCGAATTTATTACAAGTCAAATAAATTTTCTCAAATGTATGCTATAAAACACACAATCTAAACAAAGCAAACCAAAGCTTTGAATAAACTTTGAATAACTTTCGTTTAACCCAAACCTTTGAATAACTTTCATTTTAGAGGCAGCTAATTTATAATACCATTAGATAAACTTCAAATTCCTTATTCCACAAATCATAATTACACTAAGAAATATCAGTTGTGTTCTAAACGGATGTCGACAGAAGCAAGTAGAATTGTATTTAACGATATTTTAGTATTTGATATGTAAATATTTAAAAATATTCTAACAAAATTAAATTATTTAAAAGTAATAAAATGTCTAAATATGAAAGAGAATTGGCAAGTCCTTTGTAGAAAATTTTACATTTTTATATTGGAGTCTATGGTCAAGTTATTTTCAGGGTATCTTCGCATTTAATTGAATGACAGATTTCTTCATTGTGTCATAAGTCTTACTTGTATCGCCGTACTTTTATCAGATTCACATGGCTTGTAGCAGGGATAATAAAATAAAGCTCAGATGAATCAGAGATCTATTAATCACCCTTTGCTACCAATTAACATATGCACATATATTCATATTTAATATTTATATTAATTTATTAAAATATATTAATATAATATTTTTTTCAAATATTATTATATAATAATGTAATTGATACCATATGTTCTAGTGGTTAGGATTCTGGCCTTTCACGCCGGAGGCCCGGGTTCGATTCCCGGTATGGGAAGTATCTTGAAGTGACAAATGATGTTGACACGTAAAAATGTTGTCATGCTTTTATAAAAACATGACAAGAATTGTTTGAATAAAAACATAATATCCGCTGATTATCAGGCATTGAATTTCTCGCAGATTTACAAATAGAATGTATAAAAAACATGACAACATTTTACGTGACATTATTTGTCACTTCAATATACTTCCCACACCGGGAATCGAACCCGGGCCTCCGGCGTGAAAGGCCGGAATTTTAACCACTAGAACATATGGGATCAATTATATTATTATATAATAATATTTAGAAAAAAATATTATATTAATATATTTTAATAAATTAATATAAATATGTATTATTATTTTAAATTTTAAAATATTCTTTACGATATAGCAAATTCATTATTAAGTTCAATTCATCGAAACTCCGTGATTTACTTTAAAATGTAAATGTCCTTTACGATAAAAGGACAAATCACAATCAGCTGAATTTATTCACTATTGATAAATAGTGAATAAAAATAATGAATAAAATTTAAATTATATAAAATTTGGATCAAAGTTTAGTAACAATTCATTTGAATTCAACTACAGAAACCAGGAATATTCGTTCCAATTGTAAAATACAGTTGACATTTCATTATAAAACATTAAGTAAAATAAACAATTTAGTAACAATTCTCTGAAATTTCTTGTGGATCATCTCAATTTTGAAGACATTTTTCAATTTATAGAACATACAAGCTTCAAGCAATTAAAAATGATACGAAGAACAATCTTTATTTTATAATTAATGGAAGGACTTTATCGACAAATTCAAATGCGAGAAGGTCTGAATGTTAAAAAAACTTTGATACAAATTTGATACTCACAGTTCGAATCTAGAAATGCGAAATGTTTATAGTCGGGCAAATGCGCTGACTAATACATGGGTAGTACCGTTTTGTTTATAGTATATATTAGTATATTAGTCAAATCAGCTAACTGAGTCTACGTATTTAATATAATTATAAACTAAATAAAACATGATAATGCTAGATCAAAATTGAATAATTAATTAATAAAATTAATAATTGTTTTTAGATTCTCTATAATTTAAATCAAGTTAAAATAAAAAATTAGAATTAATAATAACAATCAATTTTTATGAATTGACTTATAAATAACAGACGTTGTATCAGAATAAGAATTAGAGGTCATCAGGAGGAACTGCTATGCTATCAGGTTTCGGCCCCTAACTCCTCTACCCAACATAGCAGTGGGGCCAAATACATGCTAATGATGTATTTCCTCTGAAATAACTATCTAGTATCTTATTCTAATGCAAAGTATATTATTTATTATCCATCCATAAAAATTTGCCACTTAAGAGTTTAAATTTATTCTTTATATTATTGTGTTGATTTATATATTTTACTATTTTCTGCTTGATGTTATTTTTATGGTAACCTAGTTTAAATATGTTATTTTATTATATGTTATTGTGTTGATTTATATATTTTACTATTTTCTGCTTGATGTTATTTTTATGGTAACCTAGCAATAATGAGAGGCAACGCCAAAGCAATGCTAGCGTCACTTGATCAGATACCAATATCCACATTTGATGGTGGACACCAGGAAACAGGTGAACCCGGGAAACGGCTCTTCGAGCCAGACACTTGTGCTTTGAGCCGAACTCGTGATGTGATAAGACTACCCTGTATGACTAGACGTTGTGATACATATAACTCCAGATCAATTGAAACTGAGTATAATGCTGTGAGCGCCACTTCTACGATAGTCGCAGATAATGAACCGATAAACAAGCATGCGTCTCAATGTAACGATGACATTCCTGCCAATATCACTAAGCACGATACTCCATTCGATGCTACTAATGATGTTTTTCAGCATCATCATTCCCAGCTTAATGTAGACGATAATGACGATACTGATGTAGCCAAATCTCTTACCAAAGTTAGAAAGCAATCGTCGGACTACGGTCAAACAGATTTCGAAAAAGAAATGATATTTACTTATTGTGCAACTACAACTGATGCTGAAAGTCATCTATTGATGTCTGCTAATTCACCGACAGGACAAGTTACCGATCAAATAAATAAGATCCAACAACTTGGTGAGCTGCATCAGAGTTCAATGCATCCCTTAGCTAGTAATGATATGCAAATAAATAATAATCAAATGAACGAATACAATAATCTAATTTGTTGTCCAATCAAGGATAATGATAACTTGACGATAAAATTAAAAGGATCATCTCAACAGGGATTGGAGTTTGAATCTTCATCATTTATACTTTACAGCAATTCAACAATACCAATGATGTCATTTACATCATATGATCCTAAATATGGGCTTGATTGCAATCCATCGAATGAATTTGCAAAATTTGCTTCTGGTTCTATCAACGAACCCGGTGCCGACGAATCTGCTGCGCCTTTCTTTGTATCATCGAGTAGTAACCAAGAAGAAACTATGATTGACAATGGTAAAACCGGAATTTCCACGATGAATTGCAGCCAATCTAGTGTTGCCGATCATACACCCGACAATTGTAATGATCATCTCAACCTGATCATTCATCAGTTACTCAACATGTGTGATGATCTTATACTACCCGACAATGTTGTTGATGTTCAAGGTGTTGAGCATGATCAACATGACGACGCACCAGCGGCAGTACAAATGATAGTGACAACAAATACCACCAATCACTTAATTACGAATAAAAGTAGTAATATCGCATCAATTTTGAAGAGTTGCTCAAACATGGTTCGAAGAAATAACGAATTCATTACAACCGCCACCACCGCGGCCGCGAATACATCAACCGAATCGGAAGATAAGCGTCACAGCAACGCTCATGGATCGCATGAACATGATAGCGAAGAATATCAGCGATCACAAAGAAATAACTCTAAAAAGTACAGTAATAAGCCGGAGCTTACAAAATCCTTGCCGATCGGTGAGAATTTAGAATCTGATCATTCATTATACTTACTCTGATTTGAATGTCGTTATGATTAAGTAAAATTATTATTTGCAAAAAAAAATTTCTTAAAAATATGTATCTATTAAATTATTTAAATGATTTTTAAGAAATACAATATCGTTACAAATTGTTACAATTCTTAAAATTTTAGTATTCAATGTATTATATTTTATATTATATGGTTTGCATGAATGCTCATACAAAAAATATGTTTATTGTAAATTTAAATATGTCATCTTTACGATATAAATTAAAAGTAGTTTTAATTGATGTTAATTAAATGTTCATTTCTAGATATACACCTTCTTTATCATTAATATTGGTTTTGTTAAGAATAAGGCTTTCTGGATAAATTTGTTCACTAATTGAATAAAAATTATTAGAATTAAATACACATATCATCAATGTATCGAAACATATATTTCATATATTTATATTGTTTAGATTTAGTTTTTACACAGTTATGAACAAATTCATATTCTATAAAGCTTAAAAACAAGTCAGCTATAATTGGGCTACTATTACCACCCATTGGAACACCTTTTACTTGTCTAAATATAGATGTCCCTACTTTTAAATAATTTTGATTTATCAAAATATTTAAGGATTCTATTAATTCAATTTTATCCATATATTTATATTTATTTGATGATTTAATTTTTGTTAGATAGGCGTTATAATTATTATAACATATATATGTATATATTTTTCCGAATATAAGATTAATTAATTTTACTAACGCTTCTTTAATATCTACTAAATCTAGATTTGTATAAAGCGTACTAAAATCGTACGTATTTATTTATATTCTGAAAATTTATTCCTTATGTGTGTTCTAAAAATTCTTTTGTAGAATTAATACTGAAATAGTGTTTTATACCAGTATTAATTTCGATTACCTTGCAATATTTTTTAAAATGTGCTTTAATTACTTTAAGTATTTTATACTTAAGGGCTGCAAATCGGCAGCGTTGACAAATAAAGTCTTACAATGAATATCCGGCTAGACACAGGATATGATGTTTCCGTACCAATAAAGAGCTTTCAGGAAGACTTGTAAACCTGTTGATATCAAAATAAGGCTATATGGTTCCAAAGGAGTGTCAGAATAAACTGCATGTACTGCCTGTTGAAACTCTTAGACGTGAAGTGTGATAAGCCGTGACGTACAATGAGTTCAATCAAATCTATTATTGAATGATTCAATCTATAAAGTATCCCCTTATTTAATTTTAACCATTTGCTTTTTGATTTAACTGCAAACACTTTTCGAGATGTCGACTTAAGCATTGCTTAAGATTCCATACACAGTGAACAATATGACATTATGTAATTGCTCAGTTAGGTAATCAAATGCTTTTCAGAAACAAACAAGTTGAAGATAAAATCATCTTCAACTTTTGTATTTTGTATTTTTGTTCAAATTTCGGTTTGGGGTAATTTCTAAAACGTTCATGAGCAAGAAAGAATTAAGTAAATCTGTAAAATGGATTTTCCACTGTATATGGTGGACTATTGCAATTTATAATGTATTTAATATGTATTCTTTTGGGTCTATTTTAAAAACTAAAAATATTATATAAGCATATTCAATATCAAGGATATAGTTAGTGAGAACTTATCAACTCGAAGAGGTTCACAAAATCTAAAATGATAGTGTTATCTTAAATGTATAAAAATATTAAGGTATGAAATGTGATGTCTAGAAACCATTGTAGCCGATAAATGATATCGATGAATGAGGATGAATTAGGTAACTGTATGGAAATAAGCAAAATTTCAGAAGACAAATATTTTACTATTTATTATACATATATTTCTTCATCTCCGGTTTAATTACACGGAAGGTGCATCTGAAGTTATTGTCGAGAAGCATTACGGCGGCGGCGTTATCGAATTCGTCGCAATAATTTGGGGCAGAAAACAAGGTAATGAGTTTTTTACGAGCAAAAAAACTATATCCATTTTCTACCACCTAAAATAATAAGCACAAACTTGGTCCGAATTACAATTATTAAATTTAACTTTTCTATAATAAATTAAAATACAGTAAAATAAATTTTGTATCACTGAATCTTGTATTCTTTGTTAAAAAGTTGTCATTCAATGTAATCTTAAAATATTGTAACACATTTATAATAATCTATACTTTGAGTAAAAGCGTAGGAATATCACTTCGGTAAATTGTAAGTATATTGATTTTAATGGATACTTAAATCAAGTTTGTATGCGAAGTTCCTGCTTAACTGTTCTTTTCCCCCTTTTTATCCTGTCGTTTAATTATATTTAAGAAAATCGTCGTTGTTATAAAAAATTTTATGTAAAAAGACAATGAACTTAATATATGACTTTTTGTCACATTTTTGCTCACTAAATAATTTGTCTCAAATCAAACTATAATTAAGCCATCTCATTTATTGGGAAAAATAAACATTTATAAAACTTTTGCATTGCCTGAAAAATCAAATAACAAATGATCATTTACTAACAATCAAGAAAAAATATAGAAGATATTAAAAAAATATATTACATAAATATATTATATCATATTATAAATATGTAAAAATATTAATTGTTAAAGTTAAAATGTTTCAATTCAAAAGGCATCAAAATGTCACATCAAAACTAAAGTTCCACAAATTGGCAATATATTGTATGTGAATTAACGACAAAAAGAAATTCCGTCAATTAAACGAATCCGAATGTTTATATGTATAGTATATTATAGTATACAAGTATTAAAAAACAATTTAAAAAATTATAAATAATTTTTATTTATTTAAAATTATTATTAATTAGTATATTAATTAATTATATTATATATAACATAATATATAAAATAAATATACTTTTGAATATATTGCATTATTAATAATTAATCAAAAATATTATTTTATCCCAAAATACACATAAGTTTATAATCTAAGTATAGATTATATTAATCCATATTATATATATTTTATAAATATATAAATATTACATATTTTCGTTGTTAATTAAGCATTGAGACTATAAATAACTTTATATATTCTTCAATAATCAGTGTGACTATAATATAATCTAAGTGATAATTCAAATAAGATAACATTATTTTATTAATCAAATAAAATAAAGATAAATAATAAAAAACTATAATATTTTATACAATTTATATTTATATTAAGTTAAAATTTAAAATTGAAATTTAAAATAAAAGTCAATTTTTATGAATTGATTAATAAATAATAGACGTAAATAATTGAATAAGGATTAGAAGTCTTCAAAACTTAATTATTTTTTTAAACATTTAATTGAAAACAATATATTTTGGTTCACATGAACCAAATATAATCACATGAACAAATTTTAGCAACGATTCCAGCGTCAATGTGCAAACTCAGCGTCAAATTCCAGCGTCAATGTGCAAACCGACAAGAAACTTTATTTATGTGATTCATTTCATTTTTATGTTAATTTTCTGAAGATGCTGGTAGTTACTAGCGAAATATCAAAATGATTTTTGTTGTCGTTTAACTATATTTAATAGTCGCTAGATATTTAATTTTTATATTTAATTGAAAACAATATATTTTGGTTTCAATCAGTTTTAATTTTAGCGCCTATAAGTTATCGACAAAATAAAGGAAATATAGTATTATATAATCTATTAATCATATTAATATTAGAAATATATCCATCCTGATCTTTATTTAAATTTTTAAATATCCAAGAACTATCAGATGTAGCTAAACGACAACAAAAATTATGTTGATATTTCGCTAGTAACTACTACAATCTTCAGAAATTAACATGTTAATGCCAATTTCTGAAGATTATAATTTAGATAAGCAACGATTTTGATTCCAGCATCAATGGCAAACCGACAAGAAACTTTATTTCTGCGATTCTTTTTTCTTTTTATGTTAATTTTCTGAAGATGCTAGAAGTTACAAGCGAAATATCAACATAAATTTTCTTGTCGTTAAACTATATTTAAAAGTTTCTGGAAATTTAAAAATTTAATATTAATAATTTGGTTTTAAATTTTAATCCTGATGATAGCAGGAGCTATCGAAATAGCGCACAGTTAAATAAAGGGAAATTTTTTCTTCTTCGTTCCTTTAAAACCATCTAATCGAAAATGAAAAGAGATTATGGGCTATATTATAATATAATTTAACCTTATGTATATTTTGATGATATTATATATGAATAATAGTTTGAATATTAATAATTGAAACACTTTTTTAAAAATCTTGTATCAAATATTGACATTTTAGAATAAGCGAATTTCTATAAGTATAGAATTCGCTCAATTTATAGAACTAACCTGATGAGCACGAACAATTAATTCAATGTTAAATTTTTTCAAAAACTTTTCAACGGCATCGACTCCAAAAATATATGAAACTCCTCTATCATTGTTAGAAAATCCAATTATTCTAGGGTCGGGATCTGCCCATAAAAGATCACACATAAGACCATTGTCAGGTACTTCTGTGGGGCGCACTATTTTTCGAATATCGTCAAAGGAATTCAAATTAGGAGACAAACCCCCATGTGAGCAAAACACTTTGTTCGCGATTAATGCTGCTATTGGCATGCAATCGAACATCGATAGAAAAGCTTCCCATAATTGTCTGCTGTATCTAGCAAAAAGATTTGAGATCATCAGTGAACACATTTAATATGTAATAAAAATATAAATACAAATACCAAATTTAATTAAAGTCCATTTATTATGAATAAAAAATAAATAAATTTGTCAAAAATAAAATAAGGGCTTCTGAAATCTGAGAAAATCTGATAAAAGTTTCTGATTAAATTAATTTTTAATTTCATATTAAAATCACATGTTGCACTTTTTATGAAGAACACTGCGTTTTGATAGAATTTATAAGTTAATAAATAATTTTTAATTAAACATGTGTAAAGCCAAAAAAATAAATTTCACATTTTATAATTTTATAATTTCTTGGCATACTTTAGTCCCGATTTTGATTATGTGAAATATTAATAAAATTTCAAAGTTAGAATACCTGTATTTTAATTTGCAAATTTAAATCTTAATCAATAAATTAGTTAAATTGTATTTTATTTATTAAAAACTCTAATTTAAAATGACTACTTTTGTATTCAAATTGATTTATTGGAGTACAAATAACATATCGTGTAACGTACCCGTTGCTATGTTATCTTAGCTACTGCATTTATCACGAATTAATCAATTCGTGATAACTAGCAGGGATTTTAAGACAATGATATGGTAGGTACACCGAAAACACTCTATAGACTAATCCATGCGATAATAAGTTTCTTTTATAATTCTTATTATTTAGTTTATATATTATCAGTTTCCTAACCATTCAGTTTCGTGTTTTTAAAACAAATATTATGCAAAATCATACTTAATCTGTAGTCTTCATGCAATAGGTGAATATTAAGTTTTATCTTAAAAATAAAAATCAAGTTGGCAGGGCTCATGTGATGTAACATTTTACCTTTATAAATCACCAAAATTAAGCTATATGAATTAAGGTTTCGGTAATGTATTTTATGTATATTATCTGGTAAAGACTAATACAAACGAAAATGAAGTTTATTACATCTTACTTATGTAATAAACAAACGCTTAGATTTGGAATTTTGGCGCAGGATCAATACTATAAGGATAATTTTTATCCATACGCGTGAATATTTTTGTTAAGATCGTACACGTTAGTAATAAAAATTCATTTGTTATTAAAAAATATGCTAATTATGTCAGTAACTTATTAGCTTCTTAATTAACTAACCTCTATTTACTTCATTATTACAAGTTCAATGTAACTAAATCAATGTATTTATTATAAATCAATGCATTTATATATTTTTTATATACAAAGTTTTATTATATTCACATCAGCACTTAAATTAAGGTAGATAAAGAGGATTTAATTAAATGTCCGGAAATGAGTTTGGTCTAACTTTAGCTTCAATGGGATAAAAGACAGTTATTATGATTGTCCGTTTATATTTCATTTAAGTCACTTTCATATTTCATAATATATATTTATTTTATGTTGGTTTGACACGTTTCTACTAAATTGCCAATGACATTTTATACACTTTAAAAAATATTGTAGAGTGATCGAAATTAATACTGGTATAAAACACTATTTTAGTATTAATTCTACAAAAGAATTTTTAGAACAGACAAAAGGAATAAATTTTCAGAATATAAATACGTACGATTTTATTACGCTTTATACAATAATAGTAGGATTGCTTATTCTACAAATACCCAAATCTATTCTGATTGTGTTACATATAATATCTTTGTTTTGCCCAAATGTGCTTAAATCAATTTATTTAATATCTTTAAAGGTTAATAGTTAATGATATATTACAAATTGGTTATCGTCAAATCCACTATTAAATTCATATTATATATTATTTCATAAAATTATAAAAGAATGTGGGCTAGAATTTAGATCACTATACGGTGTTATTAAAAATATTTCAAATATATTTCAGGAGATTATAAACTTTTGCAGCATCCGTTAATTTCCAATTCGCATTCTTAATCGTTATCACGAACATTCCATTGGTAGTAAAATGAAATTAAATAGTTGGCAATTAAAGTAATTAAAGTAATTTGTAATTTTCTTCAAAAAAGCGATTTCTAAGAATTTCTTAATTTATTTCGATTTGCAAATTTATGATTTATGTTGCTGTTGTCGATATTAATATTACGTAAAAAAATTTAAAATTTAACAATTTATTAATGTTATTACCCAATAGAAAAAAACCGAATATTTGCTAAGCGTCAAACCTTAGTCTGCATTCATCATAGAATCCGTACACACGATTAACTTGTTCACTTTCATGGTTACCTCGAAGCATGTAGAACAAGTTGGGATATTTTAATTTGTAGCACAATAGCAACGAAATGTTCTCGATTGAATGCTGGCCTCGGTCGACATAATCACCAAGAAAAAGATAAAAAGAGGAAGGTGGCTTTCCGACAGTGTCGAATATCCTAAGTAAGTCATAAAATTGACCGTGCGTATCTCCGAATATTTTTATAGGAACATTAAGTTCGAGCAGCATAGACTCGGATAGGAATTGCTGACGCGACCGGTCAATTAACTCGAGAAGCTCTAATTCACTCATTGGAACGAAATAATATCTACCTTTGTCTTTAGCACTTTCCAATCTCAGTAGTAAATTATCAAGTTCTAATTGGGTGGGTGACTTAAATGACTTGTTACTACTAGTATGATGTGTCCACATAATTTTGTCTATAAAATTCGATCGAGTAAATCGATAATCTTCACTTTGATATTTTGTAGAATTGATTAAGACAAAGATCAATGTGTTGGCGCCACTTAAAAAAGATCTTACGTAAAATAATGAGAATAGCACAATTAAAATTGTTATCCAAAGAATGCATTTCCGATCAGTGAGAACTTGACAAGAAGAGATCGAAATTTAAATGCAAAATGATGCATGTGATGCATGATTTTACGAATCTGACAATTGGCTAATGACATATTGGAGTACCTGAAAAAGTATTAACCTTTAAAACAGAATTCAATTCTGAATTCGTGAATCAGAATATTCATTGTGGATAAACTGATCGTGGATCAGATTAATTGAATATTGATCCAAACTAATTTCAAATCCTTTTATATCTAATCTTAAATATGTATTTCTGAAAAAAAATTTGATTTAAAAATTCATATAGATAATTATATACGATGCACAAATATAATATTACATATAATATTAAAATATTATGTATTATATAATATATTAGTATATAGATCGATTTAATTTTTAAATGCTTCATGCTGACAGGCCGCTCACAAGTCCACTGAAATAAACAAAATAAAAAAGGTTGTCTGAAGTCTATACAACGTAGCAAACGTTCAAACGAGGAAATTCTGATTTCATTGCTTGCTTAGCTGCAGGGCATGGTTACTCAGTAGAAAGGTGCGAATCATGGATTTAAAAATAGTGAGGTTAGGCTGGCAACGAAGTTTAAGTGAAAGAGAATTACAAATGAGAGACAGAGAAATGAAACAGGAACGCAGTGCCAAGTTCGTGCGATGACGAGGAATGTGCAGCAAGAACTGATTGTTTGAGCGAAATGCTCTGTAGGACGATTATTCAGAACCGTTCAACTTTAGGTGAAGATACAGAGGCGATGATAAAGTAAATGAAAAGTGAGAACGGTAGGGTAACCTAAAACTCAATTCTGCACATTGAGACAGTGAAGGTTGATAAGTTTATTTTATATTCAAAACGCCGTCATCGAAGAAATATGCGGGCTGCTGTGCAAAAAAGCGATACATATAGGGCAATAGCAAAGATAGGGAGTTTGAGAAAAGTAAGATGCAATAGTCAAGACGAGGTAGTAGAAGGGATGACATTAGTGTTGGAGATGAAAACATTAATAATTATTCAAATGAGACGAATGTCAAGGAGAATAAGATAAAAGAAATGAACCTTTTTAATGCAAATGAGAATAACGAGATATGAGTCTATAATTACTCCGAGAAATGTTAATGACATGGTATTTGAATGCTAAGCAAGATGGACCGAGATATCCAAGAAGAGAGAACTAGATAGGGTTAAGTATAGAACTTTCCGGTACACTACGGGGTATAGCGAACGATGAACTAACTGCATTGCCATATGATAGTGGCAAAACGGTCAGTAAGATATGACGAGAGCCATTTAAGAGTATAGGTTAAGAAGACAACGATGTCGAAGGAGGTGAAGGAGAATAGTGATCTACAATGTCAAAAGCCGATAACAAATCAAGCGAAATGACCAGGGAAGTTAACTGATCAGTTAATAAATCATGCAGCGGGGAAGAATTTTAGTCGAATGCACGAGTTAAATAGTTTAAAGAAGAATGATACTAGTGCGGGGCAATAGATTTAAGCACAGTTGTTGGTAAAATATCATAAGATCGTTTAAAGATCTCTGAAGAATTGTGGAGTCCAGATATCAGCAAGATTTCAAAAAATACATGCGATAAGTAGAAAAGTTCAAGGCTTAATGTGACAATGATTGAAGAGTAAAGAAGAGGTAGAAAAGTAAGACATACATTGTCAAGTGTAAATCTGAAATAAATAGCAAAGATTGAATGATCGATTGAACAACCTGACAAAGAATAGTGATGCGGAAGGAGTCGATTTGTTACTTTCCAGAGCGACTGAGCAGTAGTCGCGGATGATAGTTGATTACCCCAAGAGTGCAGCTTTAGTTTGAAGAAGGGAACGATAATGACGGCGTTTGTTGAGCAATGACGATGAATGGAAATAGGGTGATAGTGCTGCTGCGGTAAATAAAATGCTTACACGTCTTGTGTAGGCGACGGATATAAAGCTTGCATGAGTGACATGCAAGCTTTATGAGTGACATGCGTGGTGGGTTCATTTGAACCCACCACGCACCGATTTTTTATTCCGTTCTTATACGAAATGTTCACTGGACAGTAAACCGTAAGCTGTCTTTTTACTATTGTGAATATTGCATACACGAGCCGCTATTCTTCACTGGTCGGTTTGATATTATCCTCGTGTAGTTGTTTAAATCCTATCAGCATCACTGTACACTACAATCAGCGTGGGTGGACCTTATCAGCAGTGAGACCACGCCTACATTTCGTGTATCGGTCATTTTACTGCTTCGGTGACTCCTAGTCGCCGAACTGCTGGTTTATATTTGACTTACATACCAAATTACACAATTAATGTGTTATATTTGGTGTGGGCGGTAACTATTATTCGCATTTCGAATCCACCACACACCGATTTTTTATTCCGTTCCTATACGAAATGTTCACTATAGTATAAAGACACCTTACGGTTTACTACCGTCCAGTGTATCTGGACATCAAACCGTAAACAGTAAACTGCACTCTTTATCTGGTAAAGACTAATACAAACGAAAATGAAGTTTATTACATCTTACTTATGTAATAAACAAACGCTTAGATTTGGAATTTTGGCGCAGGATCAATACTATAAGGATAATTTTTATCCATACGCGTGAATATTTTTGTTAAGATCGTACACGTTAGTAATAAAAATTCATTTGTTATTAAAAAATATGCTAATTATGTCAGTAACTTATTAGCTTCTTAATTAACTAACCTCTATTTACTTCATTATTACAAGTTCAATGTAACTAAATCAATGTATTTATTATAAATCAATGCATTTATATATTTTTATATACAAAGTTTTATTATATTCACATCAGCACTTAAATTAAGGTAGATAAAGAGGATTTAATTAAATGTCCGGAAATGAGTTTGGTCTAACTTTAGCTTCAATGGGATAAAAGACAGTTATTATGATTGTCCGTTTATATTTCATTTAAGTCACTTTCATATTTCATAATATTTATTTATTTTATGTTGGTTTGACACGTTTCTACTAAATTGCCAATGACATTTTATACACTTTAAAAAATATTGTAGAGTGATCGAAATTAATACTGGTATAAAACACTATTTTAGTATTAATTCTACAAAAGAATTTTTAGAACAGACAAAAGGAATAAATTTTCAGAATATAAATACGTACGATTTTATTACGCTTTATACAATAATAGTAGAATTGCTTATTCTACAAATACCCAAATCTATTATTTGTAACTTATTAGCTTCTTAATTAACTAACCTCTATTTACCTCATTATTACAAGTTCAATGTAACTAAAGTTCAATAACTACTAAGTCACTTACCGGTATAAAACACTATTTTAGTATTAATTCTACAAAAGAATTTTTAGAACAGACAAAAGGAATAAATTTTCAGAATATAAATACGTACGATTTTATTACGCTTTATACAATAATAGTAGAATTGCTTATTCTACAAATACCCAAATCTATTCTGATTGTGTTACATATAATATCTTTGTTTTGCCCAAATGTGCTTAAATCAATTTATTTAATATCTTTAAAGGTTAATAGTTAATGATATATTACAAATTGGTTAAGTTATTGTTCATGTTTATGTGACGTTATCGTCAAATCCACTATTAAATGCATATTTCTTATCGGCTTTATCATAGATATTGGAGTTGGATACTTGTGATTATACTTTGCCGATTGTTTTACTAAATCCGCATACATTTTATTTTGGTTTAAGAAAAATGCAGTAGTAATCTCCATATATTGACTAATATATATAAGTGATAATAAGTTCGTTATATAACTCTTAATTACAATTATATTTTATATTTATATATCCAATTAGAAAGATAATGAATACAATAATTGAGACAACTAAAAGTCTTAATACATATTGTTTGAACAATTTATTTTTGTGGTTCGTTAGGTGACGAAGAATCTTTCTTCGCCGATGAATTTGAATCGTTATTCTCGTTTGAAGTTGATTGTGCTCCCGCGTTATTCCCATTACTATTTGGTTCGTCCCTCTAAGAAAACAACATAAAAAGTATACGAAAACGCAAATTAAGTACCTGGTGTGAACGCGAATTATCATCGTTGTTGCGATTGGCATAGTGATCAGATCTGTTTGAATTATCTCGACGGCTCCAATCATCATTCTGCCGATGATTGACATCATCTGAACCAAATTGATTATCAATCTGAGTGTCCGACGAGAACTGTTGCGGACAAATCGCCCCTGTAGGTATCGGGGCTGATGAAAACGTCACTTTAAACAAGTATGGCCACTTGCTTGCTACAAGAACAACGGTCATTATATATATTTTGCAAAATTCCACTAATTATTAGTAAGAAACAATTATTTACCAGGGTGATTAATTGGGTAGTTATTACATAGAACAAGCGTGTTAGCAGCATCGGATATTACGTTCCACTGTGCCAATCCCGTTATTCCTTTAATGCTACCTTCTTCAGGAGCTAGAAAACAAGTAATTACAAATGCATTTTTAAATGCGAAATAAAAGTAATGAAAAATAATATATAATGCCACCATTGAAAACTAAACAGCGGAAATATGGTTTGTAAATTTCTATATAAAAATGCCAAAAAAAAATTAAAGTAAAAATACACGTTTTGTATAAATTTCTAAGAGATTTAAATGCACGAGATTATCTTGGTATTTCTGCATATCTAAATTAAACAACACAGAAAATAATTTTTAGTTAAAACTTTGGTGCAACGAATAAAAAATACACTTCAAAAATATTCATTCTTACGTTATATATATTTCTTAATAGATGCAAAGATCTTTAGTATTAAAGTATAATACTCCAGTGCTCGAACACATTTAATATCCGTACATATTAAAATCGATTGATAGAATAAACTGATAATGTATTAACTCTAATTAATGTAAGGTCAGTATATGGGGTAATATCTTTATATCAATAATATACAGAATATATTATTTACTATGTATTCGCAATCTTTTTAAATAATATCGTCAATTATTACGAATACGTTATGTAATTATAGTGATAATTTAACAAGTTCGTTTACCGAACTTGTTAAAATTACCGACACAAATTATTCAGTTAATAATAAAAATTTATTTTGATTTATATATTTGACAAATTGGTTTTATTAAAAAAACAGCTTAAATTGTAAATTTAAATCAATAAGATCAATATTAATATTTTGACGATATTATATTGTGGTAATATTACTTTTATTATTAAAAGTAATAAATCATGGCATCTTTACATCGACATGTTGTTAAATTACATTAATGACATTAAATTACATTACATATCATTGAATTACGCGTCCTAAAAACAAGTAGAAACGAAGATATAAAGAAGAAAGGTGGTAATTATGAATTCCTAGCAATTTAAAAATATAAGTTTTAAAATTTTACAAACCAATCTTTTAACAAATTTATTGATAATTGTTTGAATTATCCAACAATTATAGAAATCCCAATTACAATGTTAAATATTTACAGCGATTTCAGATAAATCATCGATATCATGAGAAACCGTGTTATCGCTAGTGATCATCCACGATACTTGAAAATATATTTTCGTACTGTCGATTTTATAAAGAGCATTGCTAGACATTTGTCTACGCAGTAATATTTTAAATGCTAACAGTAAGATGAGACTGGATATGGTCCGCCGCGTGGCCATGCTACCACAGCGCATGGCCACGTATTATCCATCATACCTGTGAAAAATTAATTTTAGTGATCACGAGTAGTAGTTCAGAATGTGGCATTGGGCATAATTATATTTGTGCATAAATGTTTTTAAGGAAACGAGTATTATAAAGTTCATTTTGTACTAACTACTATATACTTTCGTAAACATAAATTATTAAACTGTATGCAAAAGAAATGAATTTAATTTTAGTAGCAAAATCAAATTAGCAATTAAAAAAATTTAATTTAAAATAGAAAAAATATATATGGCAGTATCTATTAAAAAAAGCAGACTAATTGTCAAAAAAATAAAAAATTAATTATTATTGAATTATTGATATCAATTAATTTTATTAGAAAAAAACTCGATACAATACCCTTCTTGCTTTGAAAATTTTTTATTTTTATTGGTCTCACACCACCAACGGCGTCGAAAATCTAAAAAATGTAATGACAAAAAAAACCTTAAATATCCGTAACACCATACTTTGCAAACGTCTTCTTCGGTATATCCAGGTGGCGTGTTGAAATAGTAAATTGTATTTGATGGAGCAACCGGTCGTAAAATCGATTTAAGGAAAAACAACTATTTAACGCATTTATAAACAAGAGTACTACTTATTCTAGCTATTTAAAAGGACGACTTAAGTACTATGTATGTAAAAGGTATGTATATAATGAAAAATATACTAGATAAAGCAAAAGGATATTGTTTCTTGAAGCAGAACGAGGATCTCCGTATCTGTTATTTCGACTATTCTCATAGTCCGTGTAAGAAAGTGATCCGTCGGGAAGTGTAAAAGGCTTGATTACAGGCTCAAGATACTCTTGTTTGCTAATGCTAAATTAATGTTAATTTTATTTAAACGTTACGTGTGTAGATAGCTTTACATACGAAATGCTAATTTTGCTACCGAATAAATAAGTATTATTGATCTGACGCAAAAATACAGTAAGAGCTTCAGACTGATTCATTTGTGCCATCGCACATCCCTCGCGACTCTTTAAAAACTTGATCTAAAAACAATGGTTGATTTTTATAATCATTTAGCGAATGAATACCCTGTAAACGTTTCCATAAACACACAGAAAATTAAATAGGTAATCACAGTTCATTTTTTCGGGATTCAAGTTGTTCACTAAGAGAACGATTTGATCGTTGTAACCAGATTGATGAGACATTGGTCGCATCTGTTGAACACCGCCCATACTCGGGGGCATGTTTGGGCGATGACCAGGAGACGGACCGTAATGTCCACGTGGTGAGGGATGCATTTGTTGATAAGGAGAGTCCATACGTTGAAAACGAGAATGCGGATTGTGCATCATGGCTGCTCTAGGAGAATGATGATAGCTGTTAGGATAGTTAGGATCGTATCTGACAGGCCGATTATAGTTTGGATCAAATGCTGGATCAGGATACATGTCATATTGATTTTGAGCTTGATGTTGTGGCTGCTACAAGTCAAAACGTTTAACATATTCTGTAATTAATTGTTATTAAACTTAAATATTACCTGGTACGCTGAGACTGGATATGATCCGCCGCCGTGATTAATGCGACCACCGCTGCCATTATCCATCATACTTGCTGAAGTATTAATGTTAGTCGACGGGAGTAGTGGTTCAGAACGTGGCATTGGGTTTAGCTGATGTCCTATACAAGCACAAATACACAACACAGATAACCAAATAAAGGTATAATTCTATTTGTGAGCATTCGACTCTGGATGAGCTGACAACAAAATATGAATAGGCGGTCGTAATCGGTTATTGAAAAACTAAAAATACGAGCCCCAAATTTTTAAAACTATTTAACTTTGCTAATTAATAATCTACGATAACAATCGATGGCTGTTTTACGAAGACTAGTTGACATTCGTTACCTCTACTCATAGGTCTAATAGTCTTGGGATAACAACCATTTGCAATCAGTCAAAGATCAGCAAACGCATAATTGCAGTTTTGTTGTATACTCAGAGGTCTATTGGATATTCTGGTATGAACAAACAGTAGCAGATATATTGAAGATTACATGATAAGACAAACTGTTTAAAGCAGTTTGGGAATAAGTGATCGAGTTAAATTTTTATTTAAAGCTTAAAAGATTGCAAAGTTTATTTAGTTAAACAAGCTTTATCACATATATAGTGTTTAAGCTATTATATCTTACATCATGTAGTATAAATGTATAAAAGCAAATTGTGTTCCTGCATGTTTCTTAATTTATTCATGTATTTCGTACACACGAGTGACTCTAATTAATGTATTTTAAAAATACAAATCTATTCGTATTTTTAAATTTAAACTTAAATCTTAATCTGTAAGCGGAATTACAGATTGTAAGCTATTGTAAAAATTACAGATTTGTAAGCTAAATTACACAGCGAAAGTACAAAGAACAAGTTGTAGTACTCGGTAATTTTACTTAACTTTAAAAATGTCAGATCGAAACGACCATATCATCAAGTAAATTCAGCTCAATAATTTTACAATTCAAAAACTATCTGCGATCAAGTCAAGTTGTAAACCAGCAACCAAAAATAAAAGCAAATCTATCATATTAATGTATCATTACAACGCCGTAATGATTACTACCTGTCGAAGTCAACAATGGTGTATTAGACTTGGACGGTGTCTGTAACAGGGGGATCTTATCTTCAGCTGTGAAGAATCAAATTCAATTTTTAAAATATTCCAAATTCGAGAGGCATTTTGCACTTAAACCACAATACATAAAATAATCAGAGCAAATCGGACTAATTGCTAATTCGCCAATGCTTTCTCCATCGTATAGTCGAAACGAAGCTATAAAGAAAAATGTGTATGTTAAATAAAAAATGTATGCTAGAAAGTTCAATTAAAAATTGCGAAGTAAAATTAATTTATTCAAAAGTAGATTTCACTGAAAAAAAAAATTATTTAAAAAACATTTGGCCGCATATATAATTATAATTTCCTAGTTAACTTTTACGAGTAAAGTAAAAATATTATAATGCAATATTAAATATTAATATTGTATATTTTTGTAAGACATATAAAAATAAAGTCATAAATACACATATATCAACGACGTCATATAAATATCAACAAGAAATTTTTATTAGAATACAATTTAAGTTGATAAATGAAAAAATTAACACAAACTTCAAAAGCGATTATCAGTGGTTTACAAATTTGTATAAAAATATCAAACCTTAAATATCATTTTGAGGACTTGAATGTCTTCAAAATAATTAGTAATTCGAGATGATTTCTTAATAACATTCATAAAATTTAATCAAGACTTATAAGAATGAGTTTTTAAGTATCTACAACATCTTTTTTAAATACTTTTAAAAGTATTTAAGGAGTAGATATTTTTAAAAGTATTTATACTCTTCAAAATACATTTAAATGAATAAGGATTTGTATAATTTTAATTGTTTTATATGTAAACATGAACACTGTATTTTATTGCTTCAAAATAACTGTCTTTCAAAAGTAAACTGAACTGTGAATTGAACAATAAAATTATTTCGTTAAATCGAAAGAACGATATTTATATTATATGAAATTAGAAATATGCATACGTTTTTTATTATTAATTTCGATTCTTTAAGTTTGAAGGTAAATTTGTCTTAGACGCATCGTAGAGTTACAATAGCGGAATGTAAAAGTGAAATTATATAAATTTGAGCAGCGAAAAAATATTGAATTTTTGCTTACAGAATACGTTTATATGCAGAAATGTGCAATGCGTTTGAAAAATGTCGTTTTTTTTTTGATTTATTAAAGTTTCTCATTTAATTCCATTACATTTGAAAATCGGTTCGTCACTTTTATGTCACTTTCGAACTGATTAAAAGCTGCTTATAAATTCAAAATGTGTCCACGTTCACAAATCTGCGCTTTAACACTGCGTTTAAACTTTATATTTTGGTTCGCTTGTACATTTTTTTAGTTCAGTGGACAGTGTTACATAAATAACAGTGGTGCTGTTAGTTATGGAAAACTAACGAAAAAATGTAAGCGTGATATATAGACGTGGTGTGAAGTGTTGTCGTATCCTCAATCTATAAGTGTAGATTTGGGTTTTACTTTAATAAAGTTGTTTATCAGCTTATGATTCACAAAGTGTACCAAATTTGACAATGAAATAACACTGACTAAATAGAAATTCTTTATTAGATTTATTCAAATCTGCGATTATAGTGGGCAGTCTACAATATAAAAAGCCTTGTCTAGAGTTCATTCAGTAAAATATAATCTCTTATTTGAAACCTAACAGATTCAACTCATAAAATCCAGATACTAAAATACAATTTTGACACTTTCAATTTCGACATCAAAGTAGTAAATGTGTGTGATGTAGACCATTTTTAAAATTGTTAATTTTTCAAAAAAGACTCACTTGCAAAAACAGTGCTCTGTTCCAGATGATGCGGATAAATTCTCACAATTTTCATTTGGCGTTAGATTTCGTCGTG
Source organism: Pomphorhynchus laevis (assembly GCA_012934845.2). Classification (NCBI taxonomy): domain Eukaryota; kingdom Metazoa; phylum Acanthocephala; class Palaeacanthocephala; order Echinorhynchida; family Pomphorhynchidae; genus Pomphorhynchus; species Pomphorhynchus laevis. Next base: position 138,490 of record WNNJ02000693.1, on the reverse strand, counting down.
ATTTCCGTGAAATTTCATTTTTTCTCAATAAAGACAGTTGTTTTTTTGTACCGTGGTAATGCTGTGCTTATATGTTAAATGTCATCGTCGTAATTTTGTCAGCGATTTAAACAGTTGTATCGATGATATGTATATATATATAATTTATGCCAATTTTCTTTTAGCAATCGAATTTCCTCGTTTTAGAGAGTCTTCATTGTTGCAGTCTTTAGAAGAATATTTTTGAATACACCTGAGATTTATTGTTGTTGCATATATATAGATAGAGATAGCATTGGCAGAATTAGCAAAACGTGATCGCGTAATAACACGTGTCTATCAAAGGCCAACTTTGTAAAATTTTCAAATGATCATTTGTTTGTTCTAGATTAGTAATTCGAGGCTAATTCGTAGTAATTACAGACATCGCAATATTGTTTTATACAAACTAAACACTCGCTTTTAATCAGTGATAACTCGCTGCATGTGTTTATAAATTTTACGTATTCATGCAATAAATTTAGCGATTTGAGTACTAAATTATATATAGGGATTCGGCTAAAAAGTGGAACTCTTAAAAACCCACTTTAAATAAGATACTGTTTAGTGATTGTTTAATTTCAATGTAATTTGGTAAAAATTCAAAAATTCTTTTAATGTTGTATAGATATGAGATGTTTCTCCCAACATTTCATATATTTTCATGCCCATTTTCAATTTTCGAAATTAAAATTTTACTGAATTTTGTTATAAATTTAGAATGTATCAGCGTTAACTTTGATCATTATTTTCGACATATGTATTTATATTAATATTTATTATATATTTATTATTAATATATTAATATAGAGAAAAATATATAAATTAATATATATTATATATTAATATACATGCAAACAGCAAATATTTGCTGTTGGCACTGAAAATGCATTGTGTATTTTAAATAAATATGCAGTATATAATCATAAAAATTCATTAGATTTATTTACAATCGATTCTAAACACATCCGTATTTGAAATCTTACACACAAAAGCTACATTATAAATATTATATTATATAAATATTAATATCATGTCTTAATATTATTTGAATTATTTGAATATTATTCATTTAGAATAAGTTTAGAAATACTATTTTAATAATTTATTAAAATTACTAATAAAATATTTTCAATTAGAAGATTAGATAAGAAATATAGAGAAAAATACTTGAAATACTGGTATTAAAATACTATCAAATACTAGTAATCTGTGTTGTCTTATAAATAAACAGCAGCACAAACATTTTATAAATTAAATGTATTTACTTTAAAATAATTAATTGATTCAGTTAAATCACTTAAATAATTATTCATTTTATTTAATATTTTAAGAACGTTTTCTATAACCCGCTTTATCAAAAGCTACGTCTGCAGTCGTGTTGCATAGCAGCATTCAAAAACATAAACCTTTTTAAGATAATTTTTTAAAGATAATTGCTCAAATGACTACAATGCCCAACTAGAGAAAGTAAAATTATAGTAAACTAAAAGTGTTTTAAAGAGTAAAAATCGCAAACTATTTCAAATGAATCAACTAATGAAAAAAAGACAGTTAATCATTTCAACAACCAAGGAGTGGCCTAGCTGAATTCATAATAAAAAAGCGAAAATCGCTAAATACAATTTTGATCCACAAAGCAATATACTTAATAGCAATATCAATTCAAACTGGAAGTTGGAAGACAATCGGAAACGCTTCATTTACAGAAATTTGTGGTATTATTTATTATAAGCTAATAATGTGGTGACTAACCGTCTTCTGGAAGTTCGCAATCGTAATTATCGGCATCGTTGCGTATGACATTAAGTCGTTTTGACTAAAAGAGGCAATCGTTAATTAAAAATACCAAAACAAAAAAAACCTTTTTTATTTATTAGTTAAACAATTATTAATTTTACTTTCAAAAAAGGTTGTTATCTCTAAGTCATTAAAACCAAATTTTAAAAAATACGATAAGATATATACGACTAAATAAAATAACCTTTTCTTGTAACTAAAAAAAAGGTTTTTAAAATTTTTTTCTTTATGGATTTTGAAAGGGAAAGCATTTCTACTGAAATCGTTGTTAGCCAGTTAGCGATGTCAGCAATATTAACAAACTGAAGGAAAATAGTTAGTAAGAGAGTTGATTTCACCTTGATATTAATATAAATGAAATCTATTGATTATAACAAATTGTATTATTTTTAATTTATTTTTATATAACATAAATTATGCTTGCAATATATTGTTTAAAATGTTTTGGTTTCCTCTATTTTATTATTATATTTCTTAATTTTTATTGTTTTGTTATGTTTTGTAATTTTATTGTACATTCTTAGTGTTTTTTGCTTCATTGTTGTGTTTTGTTTGCTGTGATCCCAACAAACGAAAATACCACATGAACAAATTTTAGCAACGATTCCAGAGTCAATGTGCAAACCCATCGTCAAATTCCAGCGTCAATGTGCAAACCGACAAGAAACTTTATTTATGTGATTCATTTCATTTTTATGTTAATTTTCTGAAGATTCCAGTAGTTACTAGCGAAATATCAAAATGATTTTTGTTGTCGTTTAACTATATTTAATAGTTGCTAGATATTTAATTTTTATATTTAATTGAAAACAATATATTTTGGTTTCAATCAGTTTTAATTTTAGCGCCTATAAGTTATCGACAAAATAAAGGAAATATAGTATTATATAATCTATTAATCATATTAATATTAGAAATATATCCATCCTGATCTTTATTTAAATTATTTTAATAGCTGCATTTAATTTTTATATTTAATTCAACTTAATCGATAAATTTTCCTCGATTTATATTAATGGATAAATTCAAATACAACAGTAAAGTAAATGTTGAACAACTACGTAATTCATTAAAAATCGATATAAATTAAAATCGTAATAAATTAAATTTATTTACTTTAAAATCATTGATTGATTTAGTTAAATCACAAAAATAATTATTTAATTGTTTATTACTAATTATTTATTTTGTTAAATAATAACGTTTCTTTGTTATTCTTTAAAGATAATTGCTCAAATGACTACAATGCCCAACTAAAGAAAGTAAAATTGTAAAAAACTAAAATAGTGTTTTAAAGAGTAAAAATTAAAGAGTAAACGATTTTGAATGAATTACTAAATTACTAAATCAATAAATTTTCCTCGATTTATATTAATAGATAAATAAATTCAACTACAATAGTAAAGTAAATAGTAAACAACTACGTTATTCATTAAAAATCGTTTGTCAAAAGCATTCTTGAATCCGTATAATTTGAAAAGTTGCATAACTTTTATCAAAGTTATTTTAACTTCTATATAAAAAATGTAAAAAATACAGAAAATAAAAAAGACGCCAATAAGGCTTTTAAATGCAAAATAGTCAAAAATTTAATATCGTAATTTCGAAAGCTTTTCAGAATTAACTTAAGTCATTATTTACGGTAACTTTAAATTCACTACAACTTGTGATGCAAAACATTGTTACCTTCGCAAAATCAATTCTAAGAGTACAGCAGCCGGAATATATGTCAGCACCCTGAAGTTTTTCTCTAGCAGTTCGAGCAGATGTAAGAGCATCAAATTCTACTAACGCCTGAACACCATTTTTACGAAATATCACAATTCTCAAAATCTTTCCATAAGGATTACAAATCGTTTTCATGACATCGGCTGTAATAGGATGAATTGCATTGACGATGGTGAATAGTAGAACGTTATTTTCTTGATCAACTCCAGATGGCGCATTATACCTATATTAGCAAAAATTAAAAATTTCCTTACAGATCCGCTTTAGCTTACCTATCTCCATAACCATCAACCTCATCAGACTAAATTCAAGAATCGAACATTAAAACTTCAATTGAACAAAAAATTTGAAATAAAATTCACTTGATTATATAAAGTCAAGTAAACTAAAATATATATAGAAGAAATTGATCAAGGAAAAATAATGTCATATGGCATTATTTTTTCCTTGATTTAAAAAAAAGAAAAAAATTTTGTATCCATGCAAAATCAAATTAACATTGAAGATTTAGAGGAAGCGATTATAAAAATGAGCGAAGAAGAGAGATTACAATTGGCATTCGATAACAAAATATTTTCAAAACAAGTTATATTCGCGATGAATGCAAGGTTGAATCAAAATTGAAAAAATGCAAGAATTCTTCTGATGGTCATGTCTGGAGGTGTTACACACCTTAATGTATTAAGCGTCATGAAAGATATTCAGTACGACGAGGATCTTTTTTCAAAGATTTTTCTTGCTCTCTTAAGATACTTGTTAAAATATTAATTAAATATGACTCTAAGCAACCATTACATTCCATATTAAATTCAATGAATGTAAGCAAGCCAACCTTAAGAAAATTAATAAATTAATTCACAAAATGGAAAGTGAAAACAATAAAATGAATAAATTATGCGGCATTAATGGGATGTTTGTTCAGTGTGATGAAACCATGCTGAACTACAAATGCAAGAGTCATAGAGGGGGTAGGTCACCTACTAATAAAACCGATGCATTTTGTATTGTAGAAATAAAATAAAACAAGATGGGCACATAGGAAATTGTTGGGTACAATAAATATATGACAAAAAGAAAGAAACATTTTTAAGAATCACTAGTTGCTGTCTGATGGGTATCAATGGCTATCTCTACTTGCCGTTTGATAGCAAGTAGTACAAAATACTACTTCTGCCAAAATCAGAAGGAAAGTTGTCGATATAATTAAAAAGTGTAAATGCTGCAGCAACAAACGTGGTACAATGAGGTTAAATACAACCCTATATCATCTGTTTTGGTGGTTGATGCCAATCATCTGATGTCAATCAGATGATTGACATCAACCACCAAGATTAATAGTATGAACCACAAATCACCAAAATAATGACATGGGAAGATGAAAATTTTACGAATAGTGTTCTGCAAGTGGATATACCATGCCACTCAGTCGGTGGAGCGTGACGTACAGGTGGTTAATAATACCACATGAGGATAATATAAAACCTACCAATGAAGGTATACGGTTTGTGTAAGCAATGAATTATTAAAAAACGAAAATTTTTTAAATAGTTGATACTAATCCATTATTGATAAATAATTATTGGAGTTAAATCAAAGGAAAGGCGTAATTATTTTTGATATTTCGCTAACTAATGTTAGCATCTTTAAAATATTTTTCTGAAGATGCTAGCAGAAGTTAGCGAAATATCAAATATAATTACGTCTTTCCTTTGATCCAGCAACAAGAATTATTTATAAATATCTCGGATATTACTATACATAGTTAAAACAAAAACACTAATTATATTTTAACTTAACATTATAGTTCGGCATTAAGTTAGACTCACAAGCCATAAAAGTGCTTCTTCTATTATATTTGTTAAATAATTGCTTTCGAACACAACACAGTCGCGTTCTGAAAATTAACTGCATGATTAAGTGATGTACAATGGTGAGTACTGGCACTGAAAACAGTTCCTTTTGAATATTATAGACGTGTTGCTAGATTCTGTTAGATAAACATTGCCCAGTCTGGCCAAGATAGACGCAGTCGCAATCAAAACAGGGTATTTTATAAACAATTGACTATCTACTAGATAAAGGTTTAGGCTTTAATATGTTATGCATTATTCGCCAACTACTGAAGCTAACTGATTTTCTGAAGATGCTAACAGAAGTTTGCGAAATATCAAAAATAATTCCTCTTTCCTTTGATCCAGATCCAATAATTAATTATTTGAGACAGCCAATGAGAAACTGTTTAATATATTATAGGTGATACGTTAACAATGTTATATATTAAAGATGTCTGGTGACCAAATAATTTAAAAGCAACAAAACTCAATCCTATATAAAATGTAAGTTTGGTCTGCTATATTTTGATTCTCACGCACATTTTATTTCAGACATTGCAGAGATACGAAGAATTCGTTAGAACCCACAATCAAAGTTGGCTCTTTGTATGAAATTTCTTATTTTTAATTTGTATGATTTAATTAAATTTTAATATAATTTAAATGTTTTAGTAAAATTTATTATAAAAATACAACTTATTTATTTAAAAATACTACTTATCCAAAAGTTATTGAAGGAGATAATATTAAAATTTCTAAATTATGTTGAGTTTCTAAATTTGTTTCTAAACCAAAACAAAATTTATAATTGAAACTAACAGTCGATTGTTCAATCATATTTACTAAATATGATTGAAATTTATACTGAAATACTATCTCCACATTAAATTAATGTGGGGATAGTAGAGAATGTTCGTTCTCGCTGAAATTTGAATATGTTAGTATTCTTTAGATATAAAAGATTGAACACAATTTCAAATATTGATATGAAAGAAAAAGGCGTTTTTGAACCGCCCTAATAAAAGCCGCTACACAATCCGCTCTGCGATATTATTTGCTCTCCGATACAACATGCATAAAATCATATAAATTTGCATTATATAAAAATATTATATAATATTATATCTCAAACTTTAGAGCACGTTCAGACTGCCTAGCGTTTATCTCTAAAAAGGTTCAAGAGATCATTTCAGTCGTCAAATGACGCTTGCCAACCCAACTGTTAAATAAAAGATAAATGCCCTTTAATAAAGATTTTAATTAAAAATTAATTAATGAAATGTTATTAATAAAATGTTAAATTAATGGAATAATATAAATGTAAAAGAATTATTGGAGTTAAATCAAAGAAAATGGGAAACTTGTTTTGATATTTCGCTAACCTCTGTTAGCATCTTCAGCAAATATCAAAAATAATGTCTTCTTTTCTTCGATCCAGCTCCAATAATTCTTTATCAAATATGGATCAGTATCAACTATTTAAAATTATTAATGTATTTCCTAGCTTTATCGCGTGTTATGGTGATGAACACCACGAATAAAGCATTTTTAATGAAACAAGACTACGCAGAAACAAATGAAAGGTTAACGTCATCTTACCTGTTGAAACATTTGATTTGACGATTGTCCCATTAGCGAATCATCATGCTTGTATCTTTTAGCTGAATCTGGGTGACTGCCCTGGTTAGAAGGTCTTCTTCCACGGATTGGACGATATGGTCGAACATTTGGTGCATAAGACATCTATAAGTTTAGATATGACACTTAACTTCAAAAAGGAAGTAGTTATAGGCAAAAAGAAAATACTAAATCAAAATATTTTGAAATTTTGGAACAGGATCAATAAAATACTGGTTAGAAGGTCAATTTCTTATAATTTGAACAAGTAAGCAACAAATTTAAAAAGCCAATAAATCAAACATGAGTTGATGTAAGTGAGCAATCGTATCTTAATTTTACGAAATAAATTGGTCGAACATTTGGTGCATAAGACATCTATAAGTTTAGATATGACACTTAACTTCAAAAAGGAAGTAGTTATAGGCAAAAAGAAAATACTAAATCAAAATATTTTGAAATTTTGGAACAGGATCAATAAAATACTGTTATATTTCGATATTTCACTATATGCAGCAAACTTATCAGGAACTTATTTTATCTCTGATGTATTGGTTCTAATTTAGAAATGTTTTTCAAATTTCATTATAATTTGAACAAGTAAGCAACAAATTTAAAAAGCCAATAAATCAAACATGAGTTGATGTAAGTGAGCAATCGTATCTTAAACTAATTAAACAAAATATTTTGATTTAAATTAAAAACAATTAAAAACAAATTCAGTATTCTACAAATCGATACGACATACAAATTTAATAAATTTTTGATATTAAGTTTATACAGAAAACCAAAAGTCAAGGCTACAAATTACACAAATTTATGTAATTGATGAATAAGTGTAAAGATCAAACAATGCGAAAATGGCTCATGGTTTAGTATCGTTATCACAATAAATATTATGTTTATTTAAAATCAAAAATAAAATGATAATTTGATTTTTAGGGATAAGAATGGCATTTCAGGCTGAAACGGATAAACTTTTAGGATAATGCTAAAAAGAATGACATTTTTGGCTTATGCTGAAAATGATATTTTTGTCAGAACATTAAAATTCAGATGAAAATATTACATTTTAGGGCTTTGTTAAAAACTGTGACATTTTGGTTTCTGACAAAAAAGCCGGTTGAAAAAATAGAATTTAAAGTTCTGTAAAACATTACATTTTCAAGTTCTTTATTCAAAACGTTCGTGAAATGCTTAAATTCGCGTGTGAGAAATAAAAAATATATGACAAATAAAGAATGAATTTAAAGAGAATTTAGTATTTGAACTAAACCCGTCAAGTCAGTAATCGACAATTATTATCATATATATAATTTGTTGTTACACCTGCCATATATGTATATCAATATATCATTTCTATATTGTATCACTTTTCGACTTCTTTACTCAGACTCGCCTTCTTATCTGGATATTCTCACTCTTTTATATGCAATTTATTGTTTCTTAGATCGACTACTGCCTCAGTATTTTTGCTTTCACCTATAAATCATATCTTCTCCCATCTCCAGCGCCGTGTGAATCCCGCCGTGTGTATCCTCCTTCGTCTAACAGCACTCAACTGGCTAACTATGGAGAAACGCATCCTATTCGTATCATTTGTACCAATTCTGGACTCGTTTCCTCAAACTCGACTTATTATCTGCATCTTCCTAACTTACTAAATCTCGCCTCACCTCCATAAATATTCGTTCACGTGACCCTCTTCTTTTCCATGTTTCGTCATTTTCCTTGAAATGTGACCACAGTTCCCTTATTATATTGCCGATCATCTTCTCTGGAAAAAACTGCCTTCTGCTATCCACATATCTTACCCAACTCTCCTGGCCTACCAACCACATCTGCATACAACTCTGCCTTCTCGTAACTTTTCATTTCATCGCTGTGGGTTCCCCATCGTTTATCAACCTCCCTTTCTTAGACGACACTCGTCCAACCTCTCTATCACTGCGTTCCCGTAATTCCCTCTTACTTCACGTTTAAAATTACTCTAACAACTATGGTTTCCGATCCTTCGTTTTATAATTTAGCGGACTTAGAAGTGGATGTATATCCACAATAGCCACTTTAATAGAATTGTACTATTGATAATATATAGTTAAACTTAGATTGAAAAAATAAATACTTAACGTATTATTTTCAGTTTTAGCCATTCGGAAAACAAAATGCATACAGCGAATCAATTGATAGAACACCAGTAGAGCGTACTAGGCTAAACTTGGACGTTATAATTAAAGATAAACTGCCTTATTTAAAGACGGATCATTATCAGCGATCTTATAACCATCAATTTATGGGGAATAGCCCTATTTAGATTATCGTTATAAATTAATTAATTTCGACAAAACCATTATATTATTGTTCTTAACAAAAATATTTAAAATTGCTTTCGTGTAAGCAATTGTTGTTGGTGCTATAATCGTCACAAGATAAGTTTAAACTAAGCTAATACAAGCGTTCGATCGATTATATTCCTTTTAAGCAAAAATATTCAATAACGTATTTTAATTTCCTATTTTTTATAAAAAAAATTGATTGCTGAAGAATGTTAAATATAAATAATTAGGAAATGTTCGGACCGACAACAACAGTCATCATAAAGGAAATCGGCTAGAGAATTCAGTCTACAACGGATGAACTAAGCGAGTCGTTGTAATTAAAGCAGACTAGGCTTAGCCGTGCAGCGCAGCAACGCCTTCAGCATTATTAAAAAAAGAAAAAAATTATTAGCAGTGCTAGACAATGATTTCGTTAAAAAACTTAATGTAACTGTTTGATAAGCGAAATTTCATAAAATTTTCCTCTTTTTTAATAATTGTAATTATTTTACATTCAATTTTTTAACGCGGTAATCTTTAATAAAACGTATTTGAAATTTGTTTAAAATCCTACGCAAAGCCAGATTTTCCGCATTGTCTACAACGGATTTAAAATATTAAGCCCACTTAGCGGCAACATAAAACTAAAATACGTATCTAAAATGGTCGGTTTGATATTATCCTCGTGTGGTTGTTTAAATCCTATCAGCATCACTGTACACTACAATCAGCGTGGGTGGACCTCATCAGCAGTGAGCCCACGCCTACATTTCGTGTTTCGGTCCTTTTACTGCTTCTGCTGATTCCTTGTCGCCGAAATGCTGGTTTATATTTGGCTTATATACCAAATTACACAATTAATGTGTTCTATATTTGGTGTATATTTGATTTTTTATTCCGCAAGATATCTTGACGTGTTGGCGTCACGTCAGCAGGTTAATATTCACGTGCTGACGTGAATATTATTGTGAATATTCATTGCTCTTACACGATCCGTATGACTTCATTGGTCGGTTTGATATTATCCTCGTGTGGTTGTTTGAATCCTATCAGCATCACTGTACACTACAATCAGCGTGGGTGGACCTCTCAGCAGTGAGCCCACGCCTACATTTCGTGTTTCAGTCCTGTTTCTGTTTCTGCAGAACTCCTTGTCGCCGAAATGCTGGTTTATATTTGACTTATATAACAAATTACACAATTAATGTGTTCTATATTTGGTGTATATTTGATTTTTTATTCCGCAAGATATCTTGACGTGTTGGCGTCACGTCAGCAGGTTAATATTCACGTGCTGACGTGAATATTATTGTGAATATTCATTGCTCTTACACGATCCGTATGACTTCATTGGTCGGTTTGATATTATCCTCGTGTGGTTGTTTGAATCCTATCAGCATCACTGTACGCTACAATCAGCGTGGGTGGACCTCATCAGCAGTGAGCCCACGCCTACATTTCGTGTTTCGGTCCATTTCTTGTCGCCGAAATGCTGGTTTATATTTGACTTATATAACAAATTACACAATTAATGTGTTCTATATTTGGTGTATATTTGATTTTTTATTCCGCAAGATATCTTGACGTGTTGGCGTCACGTCAGCAGGTTAATATTCACGTGCTGACGTGAATATTATTGTGAATATTCATTGCTCTTACACGATCCGTATGACTTCATTGGTCGGTTTGATATTATCCTCGTGTGGTATATTTTTAGTTTGAGGCACTTTGTCCAAATTACGCAAGTCTCTTTATTGTAAATCTTCATGTGCTCTTTCGAATGGCGTATAATTTTTTTGGAGAAATGCGTTTAGGTTTAAAATTTTTAAATTTACATTTTTTCATAAAAATTTAAAATTTAAATTTAAATTTTCTAATTTCAAAGTTTTAAACTTAACAATTTATATTTTAGTATTTTTATATATCTTATCAATATACAATGATTTGAGATGTTTTCTATGCTCACGAAAAAACATACAATTTTTTTATTTTTGTTCAAAAAGTAATTTGAATTTGAAATATCTCAAAATTTTGAAACTATAACATATAATTTTTATTGCGTTATCGTAAACATCACAGTTATATTGACTTAAGTTGAAAATATTAATATATTTGAATCATCTAAAAGAGTTTTTCAAAATGTTCTTTCAAAATATGCGTATTTTTAAGCATATTTTAAGTTTGGTCAAACAATCGATCCAGAATAAGACATTAAATCCATTTTGTTGCAACTGATCTTCGTTATTCCTTTGATTTCCCCTTTCTTCCCCTCTGCTTGATGTCGGTGAACCTCAACGGTTGGGGTATTTATTACTGGAATAGTGAGAGGTCCCAAATTTTTGATTGTCAACCACATCAAGCGAAAGGGAGCAAAGGGGGATAAATATGTAATTTATTTGATAAAACTATGCGGTTCCATTCAATAGGATTGTCATTGTTTCCTGCTGATTAATAGATTAGTGAGTTATATCGAAACTGAACTAACATATTCAAAATACATGTTTTATATATTTTAATTTTTTATATATTTGATATATTTTACAACATATCTATGGAAAGGGTATTGTGGTGTGCAAAGCCTAGAAGGATACAGATTTAAACACCGAACTGTAAATCATTCAGTTAACTTTATTAGCTCAGAAGGAATTCATAACCAAAAAATTGAGTCCAAATGGAACCAGATGAAATCAGGCAATAGAAAGCGATAGGGTACACATCGCTCAATTATCGACTCAAATTTAGTTAAATTCATTTGGTACAGACGTTATCGAATGACAATAAATTAGAGTCCATATTCTATCTATCAAACCGTACATTTCGCGTCTATTCTAACTCTTCTCTCTCCCATCCTTCGTCCATTCCGTCCGGTGTTCCACAAGGCTCCGTATTAGGCCCTATACTTTTCTCTCTTCTTCTTCTTCTTCGTGATTTGTCTTCGATTTCTCAAATTTAACTTCCATGTTATGCAATATGCTGACGACATCTCATCTATTCTCATGCACCTGTTTATCGTATTCACGATCTTAGTGTTTCCGCTTCGGACTGTCTTGTCTCAATTTCCAATCATCTTTCTTCCCTTCGCCTTTCTCTGAATCCTGATAAATCCAAAATTATGTGGATCCTACCTCGACGCCTCGGCTTCGAACCTCCCTCCGTATCATTAAATTCTACAATTATTCCTATCGTTGATAATCTCGTTTTTCTAGGCTTCCATTTTGACAACCGACTTTCACTTAAACCTTTCGTTAGAGATAAAGTACGCTCATCTACCTTGATACTCCGCAACCTCCGTCAAGTTCGTAGATTGATCGATTTCTCTTCTTGTATGACTCTAATATCTGCTCTCCTTTTTTCCAGACTCGATTATTGTCTTAGTCTATTTTCCAACTCACCTAAATCCACTCTTCTTCCCCTACAACGCATCGTCAACGCAGCCGTCCGAATTCTCCTCCGTCTTCGTCGTTTTGATCATACATCCTGCCATCTTGCTTCTCTCAATTTGCCTACAATTTATTGTCGTGTTCAAATTTGTCTTCTTATCGTTGCTTTCCGCCTTGTAACTCTTCATACCCCTTCATTTATCAATCTTCCTTTTCTTGATAATTCTCGTCCTGTTTACTGTTCCTTGCGTTCCTGTAATTCCCTTCTTTTACATGTCCCAAACTACTCTACCTCCTTTGGACTCCGCTCTTTCGTTGTGGCTGCTCATCTATCGTGGAACCATCTCCCCATTCATATACGCAAATCAACTTCCTTGCCGTGCTTCAAACGACAAATCCGATCCCATTTAAACAATTTATCTGCTTGACTTTTTCATTTTTGTTTGTGGACTTGTAAGCGTACAGCTTGTACGCATTTCTTGTTCACTTTCTTAGGCTTGCATTTCGATGATCACCTTTCCCTTAAACCCTTCGTCCGTGACAAGGTCCGCTCATCTAACTTAATTCTCCGTGATATCCGCCGTATCCGCCCCCTTATCGACTTCCGTTCGTGTATGTCTCTTCTTTCATCGCTTCTTTTCCCTAAAATCGATTACTGCCTTAGCCTTTTCGCCAATTCTCCAAAATCCATCATCCTACCCCTACAACGAATAATCAACACCGCCGTTCGAGTGCTCTTTCGTCTCCGTCGCTTCGACCACACAACCACAAATTTTGCTCAACTCTCCTGGCCCACCATCCACATCCGCATCAAACTCCGCCTTCTCGTTACTTTTCGTCTCATCGCTGTCGGCTCCCCATCGTTTATCAACCTTCCGTTCTTAGAAGATACTCGCCCCACCTCGCTATCGCTTCGTTCCTGTCACACCCTCTTACTCCACGTTCCTAATTACTCCAACAACTACGGTCTCCGATCCTTCCTCGTCGCCGCTCACTCGCCTGGAATAAACTCCCTCTCGACGTCCGCCGCGCCTCCTCCTTTATCATATTCAAACACCTCCTCCGTTCACACCTTCTCGACACCTGATTCACAGTCTTGTTTTGTTGTGGTCATGTAAGCGTGCGCTGGCACGCATTTGCCACGTTAAAATAAATCGTTTTTTTATTTTTTTTATTTGCCACATTACATAAATTTGTATTATTATATTCGAGTGTCTAAGAAATTTAAAGCTATGCCAATAATTTTACTTATTCGGTAAATATTTGCAACCGTTGTGCCTTATTAACAAATTATAAGTAAAGCATGGTTTTTGAATCTGTTAGTTCAGTTTCGATATAACTCACTAATCTATTAATCAGCAGGAAACAATGACAATCCTATTAAATGCAACCGCATGGTTTAATCAAATTAATCACATATTCATCCCCCTTTTCTCCCCTTCGCTTAATGTCGCTGACAATCAACAATTTGGGACCTCTCACTATTCCAGTAATAAATACCCCAACCGTTGAGGTTCACCGACATCAAGCAGAGGGGAAGAAAGGGGAAATCAAAGGAATAACGAAGATCAGTTGCAACAAAATGGATTTAATGTCTTATTCGGGATCGATTGTTTGACTACACTTAAAATATGCTTAAAAATACGCATATTTTGAAAGAACATTTTGAAAAACTCTTTTTTAAATGATTCAAATATATTAATATTTTCAACTTAAGTCAATATAACTGTGATGTTTACGATAACGCAATAAAAATTATATGTTATAATTGCAAAATTTTGAGATATTTCAAATTCAATTACTTTTTGAACAAAAATAAAAAAATTGTATGTTTTTTCGTGAGCATAGAAAACATCTCAAATCATTGTATATTGATAAGATATATAAAAATACTAAAATATAAATTGTTAAGTTTAAAACTTTGAAATTAGAAAATTTAAATTTAAATTTTTATGAAAAAAAAAATTGAATTTTTAAATTTTTACCAAAATACATTACTTCAAGAAATATATACGCCATTCGAAACATGAAAATGTATAATAAACAGGCTTTTTGCGTAATTTGGACAAAGTGCCTCAAACTGAAAAGATCTGGCATATGAACAAAAATAGATCAAACACTGAGCTAAAGCTGACTATTTGGTTATTAATAGGCACGCATCTGCAACGTTAAATATATTATAAATTCGTTTAAGCAATCAATATGTGAGTTGGATCGCAGTCATTGGTAAATTATGTTCAGAATATGGATAAATCCTGTAGGATGAATGCGCAGAATGCTTTACAAAATCAACACAAATTTATTAATAAGAGATTGGATACAACACATCGAAGCGAAACATAATTTTAAAAATTCTCAATAACATGACATTTTATAATTTACATTTGATAATTGTCAAAAATGAAATTTATAATTCTAACTACCCACACTTTTATAGACATAGCATTGACAAATGCCACATTAATTTAATAAAAATCAAACACCTTTTGTTTTTCAGATTACCTGCAATTCTAAATTTATACATGAAAGTATCAGTATCCTTTTGCCTTCTGATAAACTTTTGGAGCAATAGACTGCAGTTGACAGCATGATCTACTGGAAATTTGGTAATGAATTGAAAGAATTGCAAATGGCCGAAATTCCTCGTAGGTAAGAGAACGAAACTACTTTGGAAATTTTCTGACATCTTTAGCGATGCGATTTAGGCCATTCCGACTGATCAATAGAAATTATTGAAAGCTTGGAAATTACTGCGATGGACATAAATTGACACTCCATCCAAAATGACAATTAGATTTGGTACTAACTCTCAGAAAAACGATTTTGGCGAGTAAAGCCAAAATAATGAATTCAGATCATTTCACGGTTAGAGTCCTTTCACGGTTAGATTTGGTACTAACTCTCAGAAAAAAAGATTTTGGCGAGTAAATCCAAAATAATGAATTCAGATCAATTCACGGTTAGATTTGGTACTAAGTCTCAGGAAAAAGATTTTGGCGAGTAAAGCCAAAATAATGAATTCAGATCAATTCACGGTTAGGGTCCTTTCACGGTTAGATTTGGTACTA
The DNA here is from genome assembly GCA_012934845.2 of Pomphorhynchus laevis. Taxonomy (NCBI): domain Eukaryota; kingdom Metazoa; phylum Acanthocephala; class Palaeacanthocephala; order Echinorhynchida; family Pomphorhynchidae; genus Pomphorhynchus; species Pomphorhynchus laevis. The sequence continues at coordinate 122,729 of WNNJ02000693.1, read as the reverse complement.
AGTCTCAGGAAAAAGATTTTGGCGAGTAAAGTCAAAATAATGAATTAGGATTCTTTCACGGTTAGGGTCCTTGAAAATAAGGTGATCGCTAAATCGTCGCTCGGCTCCTCGTAAATCGCAAAATCAAATGCTGCACATTTGACAGGGCAATAACATCATAACTAAAATGTTGCCTAGTTTGCTGAATGGGAAAATTACCAGTTCAAATGTTAAGGATAGACCACTATAGAAAGTTGGAAAATTAAAGACAAGTTACAACAGACACGTATACTGATTTCGCTGAATTAACTATTTGAACTACGGATCTATTAGACAGTAGCAAAATCTATCTCGGGTGAACACCGTAGTCATAAATGGGTGTCTGATGCTCATAACTGTGCGTGTCCTTTGGTCTCTCTACGAAAAGAACGATGATTGTCATAATGAACACTAAAGCATTAAACAAATGATCAACATTCAAAAGATCGGCATTGCGACAGCTCGAAATAACAGTGGCAAGTTGTTGAGTTGAAGAATCCGGGTTCTTTGAATACGAATTTTTTAACTTTGCTGCACGTCATGGTACAGAAACCGTAGCAGCAACAGCAGCTAGAAAACAGCAATAGCAACTTAAACTATGATACGTCAACAAAAGCTGGAAGAATCAACCCGGGAAATTGTTACGAGTCATAATTAAAGGTGAAAAAATATAAATGGAAAATCACAATACCAGTCTAGATGGATCGGTTAAGTAACCGACAGACAGTTTATCAACAGATAAAAATTATAATGAGATCGACTAGATCAGAATCTTGATAGCCAATTTAACACATAGGAGTGAAACAATTTTAAAAATTCCGAATAACATGTAATTTTATAATTATGTCTAAAAAATGAATCAAATTTTATAATTTGTTCAGCCACCAATTAAACTAAGAGGCTTTGAATAAATAAATCTAGCTCAAATACGTACGTTACAGGAATACACATTTTCATTACGAATGTGTGCACCTATGAACGACTTCGATTGATCACAATAGGAAATTATTCAATCCCAAAACGCGCTGTAAATAAAGGAATAAAAACAATTGTGATACAAAGAAATGCAAAGGCAGGTATTTGACGAACTAACAAGAATAGAAAAGGAGAATTTAATACATATCATTCATAATTCTGGAATCTCGTCATGGCTCTGTTTTTTTCATGTTACACAAACTGGCCGATGCTTATCGAAGCAACAATGTCAAGATGCGATATCAGCAAGATATGGATGGAAACCAATAAACATCTTATCCAAATGAATTTGTGGACAGAACTTCAGCATTGGACATGCTCTCTCATGTCAAGTTGGTGGATTCCTTTCATACGACATAACACAATAAGAGACAAGATCGCGTTAGCACTTCGTGATGTATGTCAATGTTGTTATTGAGCCGTCACTCATACCAGTGCCAGATTTGATGCTATTTGATAATATCAGTACAACCACAGAGATGTCGACTCGACTAGACATGGCATGCAATAATCAATACGTAACAACGATGGAGCGGTATTTCATGGATGGTTGTGTTTATAACACGCTTGCCCTATCGTATTCTCCACGGATGAGCGATTCGCATAATTATCATGAGAATAAAAAACGAATATGCTGAACGAGTGACAAAAATCGAGTGCTCCGGATTTCAACCGAGTGCTCCGGATTTCGCTCGACCCCTCACTTCCTTCTAGATATTGCCCACTTCACTCCTTGATACTCTTTCCTAGCTCTTAGAGCGCCTTATCTTAATACAGATCAACGTTTATCTATCTTCATCTAACCTGTACCCTCATTTCCAATTCACTTTCCGCTCTAATCACTCCACAGAAATCGCCTGCATGAAAGTTTACAACGACTTACTCATTTCTCGAGACAAGGCTCTATATAGTGTTCTCATCTCCCTCGACCTCTCATCCGCATTCGACATTGTCGACCACTCTCCTTTAACGTCATGCAATACGCCGATGACATCCTCATATATGATCATACACCCGCCCATCGCATACACGATATCGTCATTACTGCCTCGAACTGTCTATCATTTATCTACAAACGTATATCCCATCTTAGTCTCGTTCTAAACACAGACAAGTCTAAAACGATGTGGATCCTCCCCCGTCAACCTAACATATCTCCTCCCCCTGTATCTTTTGACTCATCAATCATCTCCATAATCCACAATTTCACTTTATTAGGATTCCATTTCGATAATCACCTTTCCCTTAAACCCTTCGTCCGCGACAAGGTCCGCTTGTCTAACTTAATTCTCCGTGACATCCGTCGTATCCGCCCCCTTATCGACTTCCGATCATGTATGTATCTTATTTCATCGCTTCTTTACCCTAAAATCGATTACTGCCTCAGCCTTTTCGCCAATTCTCCAAAATACATCATCCTACCCCTACAACGCGTCATCAACTCCGCCGTTCGAGTGCTCATACGTCTTCGTCGCTTTGACCACACATCCACATATTTTGCTCACTTCTCCTGGTCTATCATCCGCATCCGCATACAACTCCGCCTTCTTATCGTAAATTTTCATTTCATCGCTGTCGTCTCCCATTCGTTCATCCACCTCTCTTTCTTAGACGACACTCTCCTCACCTCTCTATCACTGCGTATCCGTAATTCCCTCTTACTCTACGTTCCCAATTACTCTAACAACTATGGTCTCCGATCATTCCTCGTCGCCGCCCCACTCGCCTGTAATCAGCTCCCACTCAACTTCCGGCGTCCTCTCTCATTTATTGCAATCAAATGCCGCCTCTTCGAAACATGATTTAGATTTTTTTAGAGTTTTGTTCTTGTTGTGGTCATGTAAGCGTGCGCCGGCACGCATTTGCCACGTAGAAATAAATCGTTTTTTACGTTTTCTGCGCCTGTAAGCATATGTCCTAATGCAGACAGAGTATTACGACAGATCGCACGTCAACAGGCGGTTAAACACAATTAACCATTTCACGAATGCATCACTCACCTTAAAAGCAACATCTCATTCATGCCCGCAAAATGTGTATATTTGGCAATTCGACGAGCATTCATAAGAAACCTCAATAGTCAAGCGAATACACTCAATGATACGCTAAACTAATAGAAATGTTATGAAACAACTCGGTTAAGGCCTATTTGAAGGAACTTACACATTTGTAAAATTATTCTAATCAATATTGTTATAAAAAATATATTATTATTGAGTACAAGACAATGCCGCAAATGTCTGTTCAGTCTGTTCACTGTTGATATTAAAAAATAAAAAAATGAAGTGTAGAATGTAATCAGTCGAATGGGTAGTTGAACACTGATTGATGCTCGAGCTGTCATGAATCCACTTCCTCACTTAAAGTTTAAAATGTGAATAGCTGGAGTCCCAAGAAATTTCCTCAGATGGTGCATTCCAAATGTTGATTACCCGACGCGAGTGTCTCATTATTCGAGGATTTTTACCAGGGGGAAATTTATAGAGGGTTAGTCGTTGTCCACGACAATTTGTAGTTCTAAACTTTATAACATTTGTGGAATATCCTTCAAAGGATTTGACAAATGCCAACATTGTCAAGGGATCAAGATATAGTAGTCTTTACCTCATTGAAGATAAACCTAACAAGGATAACCTGTCTTCATACGAATACGAATTATGAGACCAAATTCGTGACCCGCGACGAAGCACTGATTCAAAATCGGTAATTTCTTTTTTAATACATAAAAAAGCTTGAATGCAATACTCAAGATGTGAACGAACCAAAGAACAATAAAGGAGTTTAAAGACATAAGGATTCATTCTCGAGAAGCAAATTTTAATGCAATACAAGGCTCGAACCGCCTTACCTTGATCAAAGTCAGTATTCAAACGTGTTTTTAGTGTCTTGTGTATTATTACACCCAAATCCTTTTGTTCCGACACAATAGTAAGTATATTTTCTCCAATGTGGTAACTATGATATATCCCAACGCTACCTAACCTCATACATACACATTTACTTATATTTAACTTCATCTGCATTGCTTCACTCCATTCATAAATGCGGTCAAGGTCTTCTACAACATTTTAGCATCCAGTTTACTCTCACTAGTGCACCATAGTTTTACATAATCGGCCAAGGCTAAACATGAGCTTTGGATATGTAATAATAAGTCATTTAGAAATGTGATAAAAAGAAGACCCGAAACAGTACCCTGAGGGACTCCACAATTTACATATATTGTAGTAGAAATGTTGCTTCCTCCTCTAACTCTGTAGAATTGTCGGCTAAGGAATTCCAGAACCCAATTGCAGATGATACAAGGAACACCATAGTGAGATAACAAATCAAGTCACTTCATATCAGAATTTCGCCCTATTAGACTTATTTGCGTGTTTTTCAAAATTCTCGAACTAGTCTCGAAGCATATTCGACTTAATCTTAAGAAAAACAGTATTCTCTCGGACTCACACCACGGATTTATACCCGCCCGTTCTTGCTTAACCAATTTAATAACAGCTCGTGAAAGATGGACGGACGCCTTGAGTTCTGGATATGTTATCGACGCTGTCTTTTTGGACTTTTCTAATGCCTTTGGCCGTGTCCCTCATGACGGTATCATCTCATTGCTTGCTCTTTTATCGTTTCCATTTTCAAACCATTAAGTAAATTAAGAATTTCTTATCTTTGCGGTCGTTCCAAGTAAGAGTTGATGGTGTTCTTTCAAAGAGCTATAGGGTGCTTTCCGGTGTACCTCAAGGATATACTAGTGGCCATCTTCTTTTTGTCGTATTTCTTAATAACCTACTCCTGCGTCTATAGAACCCTGTTTTAGAATATGCTGATGATTTAAAAATCTGGACTGTTGCTAGTACTCCTACCTATTGTCAGTCACTTCAGGACGATCTGGACTGCCTTACTGAATGGTGTGAAGACACTGGACTCATGTTAAACATTGATAAATGTGTTTTGATGAGAATAGAGAAGACTACTTCGTAATTCCAGTATCGCATTGGTAGTGCGTTATTAAATGAAGTTGAACACTATAATGACTTAGGTGTAATAATTCATCGCTCTCTTAAGACACGATTGAATAGTGAGTACGTAAGGATAAAAGCAACTAGGGCATTGCACTACATCAAAACTACATTTCTCAGACTGTCACCTCCAATGCTTGGTATCTTATTTTCTTCGCTAGTCCGCCCTCATCTGGAGTACTGCATCCTTGCATCCTTTCCTACCACTAAGCGAGAATTGCTCGACTATGAATCGGTACTGAAGAGGGGTTCAAGGATATGCTTTGGGGCTGGAACGTCCCACCGCATGCGGCTGCGTGCGCTAGGGATAAGCTTGATCCGTGACAGATTTGTTTTACTAGACTTGTCCTGCCTTTGTGCGATTGTCAACAAACTTGATGGCTTCCCCGCTTATATCCTTGGATTGAGAAGTAGGACATTACGCGGTCACTCGAAATCGCTGTATATGAGGCATCATTCTCAATTGCCTGCCAACTTTCGACTGTCGCGCGCTCAACCTGTGGAATGTGTTGCTAGTGGAAGTCGTCGCTACTTCTTCGATGAAACCCTTCAAGCGACCGTATCTAGCATGGATGGAGAATCGACACTCGCACTTTAAAGGGTTTCTTGAATCCTGCTGATCTTGATGATGACAATTTACTGAATTAACTTGTAATTTTTTGATAAGGCAAAACAGCTTTTCAGCTAACGCCTTGTATTTAATAATAATTAGACATGAGTACGGAACTCGATCGAATGCCTTTGAAAAATCTAAAAAGATAACTTAACGCATTTTCTTGAGCTAGTCGCCTCAGTCCACAATTCACGTATTGATAACAGGTTAGTAAGACATGACCGCTTGGAACAAAAACTGTGCTGTGAATTTGAAATAATCCTGTGTTCATCTAACTGATGCAACATTCTACTGGCAATCAATCTCTCCAGAACTTTACATATGGAACTTATGAGGCTTATAATTCCCGATTCTTTGAGAATTGGGACAATAATTGCAGACTTCCACGAATTAGGAACCCAGGAGTTGGAAATATTGTATTGGAATAGTTTGGCAAGAAATGGAGCAAGACATGAATACAGAGTTTTTAGAAGGAACGGAGAAATGCCATCCGGACCTAATGAGCTATGGGGATCAAGATTTCTTAAGTACGCATCAACTTCACTAGAATATATTTTAGAAGTTGTTGATCGTTGTGAAATAGCTCCTAGTCTCTTATTAATATCAGTTTTCACAAAATTATCATACGGAAGAGAAAAGCCCGAAGCTAGAGCTTCAGCAATTTTAACTTTATTAGTCAATACACCATGCACTGTATTAATAGAATTGATTTGACAAGGAATAGTTCTATTGAGGCGAACATATGCTCAAAACTGTGTAGGCTGCTCATAAGCCTTAATCGCAATAACTACTGCGAACTCATTCCGCTTTCTTAGTTTTAGTATTAAATATAAATTTCTTATTAGTCTATAACGGGGAATTAGATTCAATCTGAACGCGACATGCGCCAAATGTGATTACGAGTTTTCACAATAAGCTTCAGATCTTTATCAAACCAAGCGGGAAATTTCGATTGTGAAGAAATTGCACGTGTTGAAGCAAATGTTTCTGAAATATGCATTAGATAATCCAAAATCTGATTAAGTACTTCTTTACCTTCACCTATCACGATGGTCACCGATATAGAACGCAAATATTAATACTGATGAACTCACAGTTAGCGTAACAGCGCAAACTCTTAAACGATCCATATTGTTACATTGAGATGATGTATTTGATATAATGAAATTGTTGCGAACGTACGCAGCAACTTCACCTCCACGCTTACACAATATTCGATCAGCTCGCAGCAGTCGATAACCTTGAATGTTAATAAGGGTATCTGTAACATGAATATGTAACCAGGATTCAGTTATACAGAAAAAAGCGTACAAATGTGACAGAATATGTTGCTTAAGTTCTACGACCTGAGCTAGCAAACTACACAAATTCAATTCGAATAGCCCATTGACAAATGCCGTGAAACATTACTAATACTATATGTTTGTTGTTTGGCCTCAAACATACCTTCGAATGAAACCAGATATCATAAAGGAGGACAAATTTCTGCACTGCTCTTGTTTGAAGAAGACACTATCGGGATATCCACAATCTCACCACATTGTAAAAATTCGTTCTTAGTTTTGCTCATGGATGCATCATCGGAACCAATCGAACTGTCGGACGCCATTTCACAACGCAAAAATTTCGAACACAAAGGTTAACTTCACCACTAGCTAAACGACTTCTTAATTCTTCATTTGATTAACTAAGCTTCATACGGTCCTTTAATGCGAGATCGTGAAGAATACGTGTATTAGTTCTCTTCAATCGATATCCACGCTTTAATAATATATTGGCATGATCAAGAGAGCTCATTACGATCTTCAATAGTCGAGACTTATCAGCTAATTTCTTTCCCAATCTAAACACCTTGCATAGTTCAAACAACTTGCAATCTCCTTATCACCTTTTTGCAAAAACTGAGAAAATATGTCGCGTAATCTATCTACATCGTAATTTAATCGTTTTTGGGAATTTTCTACGGTTGATTCTGGGATTTTGCTGAGAATAATATTATGGTTTTGGTTATGATTATTAAAATATGGTTGATTTTCTACGGTTGATTCTGGGATTTTGCTGAGAATAATATTATGGTTTTGGTTATGATTATTAAAATATGGTTGATTCAGTAGTATGTATTACTTGATGATTATAAGTATTTGTTCCACTATTAGTAACTCGATAATTCATATTACCATCGTTGCTCTTAATGAATTCTTCAGTATTCAGCAATTTTCGAGTTTTGATTACATTATCTTTATCTTGTCTGATGACGAAATATATATATAATATATATATATATATATATATATATATATATATATATATATATATATATATATATATATATATCGTATGAGATCATGAAGATCGATTGAAATCGGGACTGGTGATCCTTTGATGGATTCTTATTTATAAAATGTTTGCTAACGCACAAGGAGATCAACAGTGGCTTTAAAGCATCAAAAATTATTAAAACTGATGGTCACCGATATAGAACGCAAATATTAATGCTGATGAACTCACATATATATATATATATATATATATATATATATATATATATATATATATATATATATATATATATATATATATATATATATATATATATATATATATTTTTTCGAAGGAATAATTGCAGAATTATCAAAATTCATGTAGGTTGACTTAGGTTGAGTCAAAACATCATCAGTCAAACAATCATCAGTCAAACCATCATTAGTCATTAATGTAATAAAAATATATTAATTTAATAAAAATCAAACACCTTTTGTTTTTCAGATTACCTGCAATTCTAAATTTATACATGAAAGTATCAGTATCCTTTTGCCTTCTGATAAACTTTTGGAGCAATAGACTGCAGTTGACAGCATGATCTACTGGAAATTTGGTAATGAATTGAAAGAATTGCAAATGGCCGAAATTCCTCGTAGGTAAGAGAACGAAACTACTTTGGAAATTTTCTGACATCTTTAGCGATGCGATTTAGGCCATTCCGACTGATCAATAGAAATTATTGAAAGCTTGGAAATTACTGCGATGGACATAAATTGACACTCCATCCAAGATGACAATTAGATTTGGTACTAACTCTTAGAAAAAAGATTTTGGCGAGTAAAGCCAAAATAATGAATTCGGATCATTTCATGGTTAGGGTCCTTTCACGGTTAGATTTGGTACTAACTCTCAGAAAAAAGATTTTGGTCAACTAGAAATTTTGGAAAGAAATTGAAAGAATTGCCAATGGCCGAAATTCCTCGTAGATTAGAAAGCAAAATCAAGCACAAAATTAGCCCTCCAGATAAAAAAATAAATATTGTTTATATACTAACACTTAATGTACTTTCATGATAACGATATAATTTAAAAGAAAAATTTAATTTTTTTTATTAATAAAGGAATTAAAAATTAATATCTTTTCAGTGTACGCCGAAACTAAATAAAATAATAATTGCAAACTACAGAACATTTTAAAATTGCCTTTCACAAAAATCAAACTTTATTTGGGTTTCCAACTATCCACACTGATATATACTAAGATTTGCATAAAATATGGAATTAATGGCCTTTAATTAAAACTTTAAAAAATTATCGAGATAATCAGTTGTAGTTCGGTAAATATAAAAACTAAGCTCATTTCCAAAAAATAGAATAAATAAGATAAGCTATGTGAGTCTATGTATTTTACATTATAAATTAAAAATGAATGTAAACAATTATATATAATAAATAATAATATAAGATTTTATACAATTTATATTTGTGTAACTATAGAATTTAAAATTAAAATCATTTTTTATGAATTAGCTAATAAATATTATACGGTGTTATCATGTTATCAGATTTCAGTTTTTTATTAAAAAGCAAAGAATTATTTTAAATTTTATTTTTATATAAATCAAATCAGCAAACTGAGTTTACGTATTTAATATAATTATAAAATAAACAAAACATAATAATGCTAAATCAAAATTTAATAATTAAATAATAAAATTAATAATTGTTAAATATTATATATTGAATATTAAATATTGTTATTATAAATAATATGATTTATAAAAATAATTTTTATAAAATAATATATAAAAATATAAAAATAAATAAAAGTAATAATGCTAAATCAACAAATCAAAATTTAATAATTAGATAATAAATAATTATAAATAATTATTATAAATATTAATATATAAAATTTCATTTTTAATAAATCTAAATCGAACTTTATAAGCTGCTACAAAAAAAATAAAATAATTTCGATTACTACTGATATAAAATAACCAGAAAATCTTTTTTCTTGATGAATGTTAAAGAATTAGATAATGAATTTTTTTAACTTTACAAATTCGTGCAAAAGTGAATTGAAGCAAAAGCAGAAGTGAATTGAATTGTATTTGAAGCATAACTGAACATCTTCAGATAAAACATAAATCAACGATACAACTTAACCATAATCCAACTTGTAATACAATGACTTCTAACCTTTTATACTAAACACAACGAGGACATTTTTAACATAACGTGTCATCTAAAGAATTGCATTCCAGTGTAACGAAACGCAATTTGTAATTTAAATAATAATTAATATTATTAAAATAAAATAATAATGGCTTAACAAAAATTTTAAGAGCTTAAACACACAAAATAATATACACACCATATAAACTATTACACCACATCAATTCTAACAATTGCCTACTAATCAAAAGCACCTTATCATACGATTACTGGATAATGCCACGCGGAAAACCGTCGATAGTTTTACTTTGTTGTAGCTCCAATGGCCAAAGCGTAAAATGTGTCGGCTGTAAGTGTGTAAAGTCCAAAAGACAATGTACGAACTGCAGAGCACCAGGGTGTACGAACAGGTACGGACGCATAAAACTGTCAGACTCAGCAAATGCAAGCGAACGAATTGGCTCCAACCAACATTTAACCGGAATGGCGTCAATGGAGGTCAGCGAGCGAGATGTATCAACGACAGGTACCCTTACTACAAATTATAACATTGATGCGTTCGGAAGACAAGGCAAGGGCAACAATTATTCAGAATTTTACGTGAACTTTATCACAGAAGCCTACAGTCATGTAATCAGATGGATGCCAAACCTGGTTTCGTTGCCCTTATGTAATGTGGTCGTCGTATAATAGACCTAATAGCACCAAAATATATATCGAAATAGCTCATACTGGACGAGGACAATTAATTGCTCTAAAGGAGGTAATGGTTATCAGCCAGATAATCCTCCAATCCATACCCACCAGAAAAACTTCACCTATACGAAAGACGCTTGAAAGAAGATTACACATGTGGGAAGGTGAATCATACAAAGAGTTGATGGACGAAGCGCATGTACTACAATCAATGGCTGTTCAAAAGAGAACATCATTCTTAAATAACCCTAAAAACTACACACACCGAGTTTTTTCTCGAAAAATGCAATAGGGAAACATGAGGGCAGCTATAAATATGCTACAAAGAGTAGAATCGGAACAGTCAATCCTTAAACTTGACGATGTGGTATATGGCAGAACTGTGAAAGAAATGTTAACAGATCTACATCCTCGTACAATTAGTGAAGAAGCACTTCTAAGTAAGAGCATCGAAAATGTCATAGAACACCATAGCACCGCCTTCCTGGAGATTAATGGAAAGAAAGTCATCTCGGCGGCCCTAAAAACAAACAGAAGTGCTGGGCCCTCGGGGATAACCGCAGTCGAATGTAGACGGATGATCACCCTGTTTGGATCGCATTCAGAGAGGCTTGCAGAAGCAATCGCTGAGTTTGCTATTAGACTGGCTAGCGAAGTTATCCCACCTGATGCACTTGAAGCTTATGTAGCGAGTTAACTAATGGTTTCTAATAAAATTCAGGCGTAAGACCTATTGGAGTGGGTGATATAGTAAGACGAACAATTGGCGAGACAATAATGGAGGTTACAAGGTGGAATTTACAGATTGTATAAGGAAAACTACAATGTTGTGCCGGTCAAAGAGGTGGAATCGAATACGCCATTCACTCGATAGAGCATCAATTTAGTAGCAACACTAATCTTGCGATTCTATCAGAGACGCATGGAACGCGTTTAACACGGCGACCCGCAAACTGATGATAGCTAACATCGGTTATGTATGCCCGGCATTGAAAGTCGCTCTTGAGAATTCGTACTCCAATGACGCCGTGATGACATGCCAATGAGATGTTATTTTATCAGGTGAGGGGTTCACTCACGGAAATCCCCTCGCTATGGCTGCAGTCGCCGTTTCATCGCTAGCACTGATAAAACGAATTGAGGCGCATATATCCTCTGTATTCCAATGATGGAATGCTGATGATGGCAATTTTGTTGGGAATCTTGTTGATCTGCAAAGAGTATGGAAGCTGCTTAAGGAGATATACCACAATATGGCTATCATGTCAATCCGGCCAAGATCAAACTCTAAGTCCATGATCACGTTCACGATCTGGAAACCTATACGCTACAAAACGAAGGAGTACAATTACAGCGATGTGGATTAAAAATACTGGGGAGCCCAATCGGTGATACTAATTTCATCGAGCACTTTGTCAAAGGGTCAGTTGATGTTTGAAAATTGCTCATTACAAATTCGATGTCTATCTCAGAGCTAGACTCACACTCATGTTATGTAGCGTTCGTACATGCTGTTCAAGCAAAATGGATACACATCTGTCGCACGACTCTGTGTGACTCCGCGTGGTTTGTGCCCATGACTGACCTCATTCTCAGCGCATTTTCTACTAAAGTTACGCGACACGAACCGACATCTACTGATCGCTCGATATTCGCATTGCCGACAAAACTAGGGGGTTTGGGCTTTCGAGATCATCAAATCGAGCCACTTACCAAATTTGAGAGCACGAAATTGCTGTGCCAAGCGTACGACGATTATGGTGGTCCCGAGATAGTGCAGTTAGCACAAACTAATGTTTTGAGAGCCATACACGATGCAAACGAAAGAAAAGCGCTTCATCGAAAAGAACAAATCACTTTACATGTTTCAAATTAGGTCGCCTTGTCAATCGAATACGCTTCCGCAGTCGGCTTTCGAGCTGGTTGAACACACGTCCTATCGCAAAACTAGGACCACACTTATTCACACGAGAATTCCATAATGCTTTGGCTGCGCGGTATAATTGGACACCACACAATATGTCCGACAGTTGTCAATGCGGAGATGCCATGAGTCTGTTACATGCACTGTCGTGCAGAAAAGGTGCGTTACCGACAATACGATATAATGAGATACGGGATATACTTGCAACTACGATTAACGATATTTGCGGTGATGTAGCGGTCGAGCATGAACCACAACAAGTCGAAAACAACATACACTTCCAGAGAAATACAACGACAAGACTATTACAAGCATTTCCAGACATAGTATGCAGCGGTCTTTTTGGTGGTAGATTAGAGCGGACGTTTATAGACGTCTCCATTTTCAATAATCATGATCCCTCCTACCACGCAAAGTTTGTACAATCAGCATTCGAATATCACGAGCAAAGAAAGAAAGCTAAATATGAGGAAAGGATCACTGATATCGAGCATGCGTCGTTCTGCCCAGTTATATTCGCAACTAACGGAGCAATCGCACCTACTACCTCCATACTCCTGAAGACAATGGCGAGAAAGATTTCTCTCAAACACAAAAGAAGTAACAAAGAAGTCATAGCCGGAATACGATCAAGGTTGAGCATCGCCATTGCACTAGCCGATCATACTGTATCCGTGCACCCCGAAGAAAATGTGTGGCAATACCCTTACGAGTAGATGGAAGCAGTAGTGCGGAAATAATTTAAAATATTTTACTCTTGATTTTCATACGCTGGGGATGCGTGCCCATTAGAATTGTACATATATCCCATTTGAGGGACATTCAAATGACTGTGTTTTAAAATTTTTTTATAAAAAAATAATAATGGCTAAATAATAATAACTTTGGCTAAACTTTAAAATGAAAATACAAAGTTGTTGATGACAGTTTTGTTTATTAAAACTGAAAGATGCAGTTCAGTAAGGAATTTTCACAATAGAGGCTTATATACACCAACAGTTCGAATATGTTCGACATCCAGGTGTTGAACGGTAAAAAATATCATTATTACTATAGACCACCAAAAAACGCGCAGGCTCATACAGGGGCATCACAATATGTAAAATGGGGAATACAAAGAATGCAAAAACAAAAAAGACTGTCAATGAAAAATTGAGAGCGCGTCCATATTGTCATTCAACTTGTTTTTAAGGAGATCCTTATAAGTTCTCCGATTAGTGGACATCACAATTTCCACTAGGAGGCTGTTTCACATGTGAACTACGCGGCTTCTAAGCACTGCGGAGGGATGAAAATAAGTGTATTTAAATGACGAGCAATGTCTATGTCCTCTCAAATTAAGTCGAGCCCGCACAGATAGAACATCAGTGAATGAATGATTACTGGACGAAAATATGTTGTAAGAAATCGTCAAGTCGCTATCCACACGGGTGTACTCGATTGTCTGTATTACCAATTTACGCATACGCTGTGCATAGGGGACAGCGAATAGCCAACGCACACGTTGAGAACTTCATATCAAAGGATTTTCGAGAACTCTACGATCACGTTTTGTAGTAGGATATGCTGCTGGAGATGCATATGCCAGAATAGGCCGGATGTAGCTGTTGAATAGCCTAACAAAACGATGTCCAGAAACGCTTTGGAAGACACACAGTAGCATGCCAAGCTAGTTGCTTGCTCGGGATGCAACTGTCACGTTGTGAGAGGTGGTCTTCAGGTCGGATGTTATCACCACATACAAGTCAGTGAACTTTTTCTGAATAATCACTTCTCCAATATAGTATTGTGTATCCGCGAAACTTCGGTCAATATACATATGAGTACGCTTAGTTACGTTCAATCTGAGTCCATGAGTATGTGCCCACGAGTTTATTATATTGAAATCATACTGAACAGAGTCAACAACCAATAAGACATAATTTGGTTCCATATTTTATTTTTAAGTCGTCAGCGTACATCAGAGATGGCGAATGGATCACATTAGGAAGCTCATTCATATACAACGTGAACAAGATAAGTGAGAGAACAGAGCGCTGTTGAACATTACATGTCATCGAAATGGTTGAGGAGATACGACCATCATGGCGAACATAGAACCTTCTATTATGAAGGTAACCCGCAATCTAGTCCATTAATCATAAATCGAAGGAGTAATGCCGAAGAGATCGGATAAGATTAAAGTGTGGTACGGTGTCGAACGCTTTCGAGATGTCAACAAAAATAATGTCGATATTTACACCTTTAAATTTCAAAGAAACCCATGTTTTCGAGCCAACAGAAGGTTGGTTGTGGTAGAGTGACATGCTCGAAAGCCATGTTGTGCGGTTGTTATGATATTTACGCTTATGACATGACGATGCATACTAGAGAGAATGATACGTTCCATGATCTTACTGCAGATGCACGTAAGACTAATCGGGAGATGATTTTCGACTTTAGATAAGTCTCCTTTTTTATGAATTAGGACTACAATTGCATCTTGCCAATCGGGGATGACGCCAGATTCCAATCATTTATTGAAGATACTGATATGATGGCAGCAGATCATGGTTGTGATGACTTTAAAAAAGTAGACAGTATTCTGTGTGGCCCTGCTGAGTTAGTAGATTTTAGCTTCTGTAGATAATTATTTACAAAGTCAGGGCTGACTATTTGATGATGTCGTGGTGAGCATGAAACTAGTGGGTGCTGTTCGGAGGAAATCATTGTATCAGCAACTGTATCGGAGAACACACCACCAAAGTGTGTAGCAAATATGTCCGGAAAACATTTTTGATTGGTCGTTGTATGATCGTTGTGATCGGTTAACACGAAAAGCTGGCATCGAGACGATAAGGAACGTCGAACGCATGTATAGAAGCGGCAATGATCGGTGCGAATGAATTGGATAGTACTCATTTCACATAATCGTCGTTTATTACGGATAAGAGAGCATACACTATATCTGATTACTTTGAAATTCTCAAAAGTGAGATATCTATTGCGGAACATTGACCATACCTCGTTCCTCTCATTTATGACGGACCGCACTCCAAAATCGAGCCATCTTTTACTCACTGGGGATGAACGAAGTACGCGCAGTGGAGTGATTGTCGATATACTGACATGATGGTGTTGCGAAGATATACCATAAATGTTTCAGAGTGGAGGAAGACGGAAAAGGTCATACGACTCGCTGCAATGGATGGTTTGCTAGAACAAAATGCGTTTTGAATGGATTAAGTGTGGGTTTAAGCACTAAGGTGGAATAGATATAAGCACGTATGCAACCCAAAATAACTGTGTGATCACTGTTACCAATAGGGCAGTCCTGTCTGATATCCGTAACCAGATTATTCGAAGAGGCAAGACATACATCAAGCAGTGTAGATTGATTTCCACAGAATCGTGTTGGTTTGTCTACGAGTTGAAAAAGGCCACATTCATTTATACAGTCGATCAAACAACGGGAGTGAAAGTACCAACATGGCATAGATGTGTACTCAGACCAATCAACATGTGGTATATTAAGATCGCCCATTAAGACAAACGGATGTGAGGCCTGCACACGTAAATCAGCCATCAATCTGACTGAGTCAGATAATAGATATATGTAAACTGCTACTACGTTACATAAAACAGTAGCAGCAACGTAAATACGAAACCATATCGATTCATAGTGTCCACTCTGGTCACACTAAATGACAATGTCACGTGACGACAGATCCTCAGAGATATAGATTAGCACTCTTCCGCCTCGACGGGACGCCCTGTCGGCCCGATGACAGACATATCCATCAATGCTAATTTAACTATCACCATGGGATGAATTGATCCACGTTTCACAGAATACGACAATACCCGATATCAAACTGTGAACACGGCACACAAGCTCATCCTTCTTAGAAAATGGACCACGGATATTTGACTTTGGGTCTCTGATCACCTTACCAAAAGATAAGTTAATGGTTATCCCACTCAATTTATACTCTCGAATTGAGGAGATGCGGAGGAGCTGCTACCACGAAAGAGGTGCAGTAGTCGCACTGAGTGACGTGATGTAGCTCTTCGTCACACTCGTTAACCCATCGAGTGGCAGCCAATTGAAGATGGACGTGCGCTGCATTACGCAAAAATTCCTGATTATAAGATTGCGTTTCCATTTTGAGCGCCGATCACGAATTTCCGTAATAGCCGCCTTAAGAAGCATCCTATCTTCTCTGCTGAGATCTCTCAATAAACTAAGATCAGACCCCTTCAAGACGATGAGAGTTCCCAAATCAGCAAGTTACTCATTATAGAAAGCCACCGATCGCAGCCGAGGACGACCGAGGCTGTCTTTTGAAATTCTTCCCAAGCGAAAGACAGACTCAACGTTAATTCCTGTGTGAATTTCGGAATGAGAGTGGCAAACAGGAAGCCAAGAATTGACCGAATACTGTTCTGATCCTCATTTGATCGAATAACATTGCTTGCCGTCACGGGCTCTCTTAAGTTAGCAATGATCAAGGATCTACAACGATTTGATTTTGCATGAATAGGCTGGTCAGTACTCGTAGATCGACATGAGTGAACCTGGTGGACCTCAAGTTGTTCTACAAACTCTGCCCGTTGATAGAAGGAACACCTTCATGATAGACCAGCTGACTGTTAGCGGTATGTTGTTCACGGAGTGGGCTCACCAATCTGTGTGTTTCCATTTGAAAAGTCAATGCAGGAAGTACGATTATCAATTAACACATTATATTGGAGCAACCCTGAACGGTGACGGACAACCAATCGCATTTTTTTCAAAAACACTATCTTGAAACGAAATAAAATATAAATCAGTCGAAAAGGAGGCGCATGCTATTGTGGAAGCTCTTAAGAAATGGAGGCAATTTTTGGTTGGTAAGCATTTTCGGTTACTCACTGATTAAAAACCTGTAAGCTTTATTTTTCAATCTGTCCGAAGGAACAAAATCAAGAATGAGAAGATAGAGTGGTGGAAACACGAGCTGGATTGCCACGACTTTGGGATATCATATCGACCTGGTTATCAAAATGGTTCAGCAGATATTTTTTCTCCCATGTGCGCTTCTATTTACCATTTGCAACTGATTGTCTCAAATTTATCTATACTCGGTGAGCAAGAATATATTCAGTGATAGAGGAGCTGCTTTTCTGTCTAAGCAACTTCAACAATTTCTTCTCAATCGTGGGATCGCTGGTAGCTTTACTTCTTCATATAATCCGAAGGGCCATGGACAATGCGAGCGCCAGAACAATACCATATGGACCGCTATCACTACAACTTTAATGAATCGTAACTTACCTATTTCATCATGAGAAATTATGTTACCTAATCTTACTAAACAGCCTTTAAACACTCCTATTAGCTGAACTAATGAATTACCACATAATCGCCTATGAAACTACCATAGAAAAACCTATCAGTATAGTCACTTACCAGATTGGCTCATATACTCCGAGGAAGTACTAGTTAGAAAGCCCAATCGAATGTCTAAATTCGAACCTGTAGTTGAACCCGTTAAACGTATCAATGTGAATCCGAAATATAACTTCGTGAAATATCTGTCGGAACATAAGACAACTATTTTTATCCGAGATATAGCTACTACACCCTCGGATAATATTTGTGACAAACAAGTAAGCTCCTTTGAAAATACTATCTTCCCTATTCGCAAAAGTGCTGGATATTCTTATGAATTGATGATGACTGTTGATAAGGAGATAAATAAATTGCCCTCAGAATCATCGACTACTGCCAGGAATTAAGTTTTGAAGATATACATTTCTAACGATGGGGTACATTATTTGTTTGATGAAATAGTGATTGATATCGGAAAATGGCAAAGAAGACGACCCAAATATTAAGATGACTGTGTTATAAAATTTAGATTCGAATTTATAGGGAGGGTTATTGTTGTAATATAGGATTCGATTGGCCGTTTCGGTTGCATGTGCGACAGGCAACCGACCAGTGAGTACTTAATTCTACTGATGAATGTTGCCGGGTACTCATTGGTCGTCTAGAAGTAACATGGTGACTGAAAGTCGTGAATCGAAGTCTAGTCTATCAAGCAACACCATTTAGTATAAATGCCGTATTTCGTAAGAAATCCTGGACTGTTGTCTACTCAGCACATCCATGCACTACGATTATAGCTGCCGTATCCATTAAAGATCCAACGGGTGCAGCGACAATTCCGCAACAACCTCTGCCTGTGTTTAAGGATGGTCCGCACAACAATTTGATCTGGTTAAGAGCGTAAGCCTCAGACAATTAAGCAAAGTGTCGGAAACGCCTTTATTCACAATGTAACGCAAGCAACCGAAACGGCCAGTGAGTACTTCATTCTACTGACGAGTGTTGCCGGGTACTGATTGGTCGTCTAGAAGTAACATGGTGACTGAAAGTCCTGAATCAAGTCCAGTCTATCAAGCCACTCATTTAGTATAAATGCCGTATTTCGTAAGAAATCCTGGACTGTTGTCTACTTAGCACATTCGTGCACTACTATTATACCTGCCGTATCCATTAAGGATTCAACGAGTGCTGCGACAATTCTGCAACAACCTCTGCCTAGTGTTTAAGGATGGTTCGCACAGCAATTCGATCTGGTTAAGAGCGTAAGCCTCAGACAATTAAGCAAAGTGTCGGAAACGCCTTTATTCACAATGTAACGCGAGCAACCGAAACGGCCAGTGAGTACTTCATTCTACTGATGAGTGTTGCCGGGTACTCATTGGTCGTCTAGAAGTGACGTGGTGATTCAAAGTCCTGAATCGAAGTCCAGTCTATCAAGCAACACCATTTAGTATATATAAATATATCATATATATCCAAGTAAATATAAGAAAGTTTCACATAAGAAAGTTTGAGCGGTAATAATACAATGTGTTGCCAATTTGATATCCTCTTAACATGACTAACGCACAGAACGAACGAGCATTTCAAAAGCAGCATATTATATTTCTTAATACATCAGTCGCAAGGATAGTCCTTTTATAGACTATCTCAGGTCCTTCCGGTGACTATAACGGCAGATTAGACAATGGACGAAAAGACGGAAGAGAGTCACGGAGGCCTGTTTCCTTACAGTAGCGATGTCGGGTCAACAAAGGATATCGGGAACGGGAGATAGCCGAACAAACAATATCACTCCGATGACTCCAACGGCAGGTCGGACAATAAACGAAAAGCGGAAGAGTCTCGGAGACCTGTTTCCTTACAGTAGCAATGTTGGATCATCAAAGGATATCGGGAACGGGAGATAGCAGAACAAATCAAGTCAAAAACAAGTCAAGTTTTGAACATAAACATTCTTAACGATGGAGTACATGATTTGTATGATGAAAAAGTTAGTGAAATCTAAAAGCGGCAAAATCCGGCTTTATAAGATTTGAACATCTTTTGACGTGCAGATATCGCTTTCTTAACATCATAGCCAAACCATACAGGACAGTTGTTAGTTTTCCTAAAACAATATGTAGAAGATAATCTAGTCAGAATGCCACAAAGTGTGTCACTGAAATATAATCAGGCCTGTTCCACTCCAACAGTGTATGCGCCCGGCCGAGAATACCGTACTAAACATTTCATGGCACTATCTATGTCAGTTCTGGAATGATTTATGCGCCTAACTGAAGATTTACTTGGGGGCAATAAGTGTTAATACTTATCAATAGAATAACTGATCAGAGAGACCAATGGGATCCAAATGTTCAATAGACTCAACAAACGCTTATGACGTAGCCAGAACTAAATCAAGAAGCGATTTCGAAGAAGAACAAAGTCGAGTGAATTCACTGACGTGTGGAGATAAACAAAGTTCATTTATTGCATCAAGCAAAGCAACTGAGCCCGAATCAGTACCAGCAGTGCATATGTATGTAACCCAGTTTACGGTCGGCATATTGAAATCACCAAGAATCAAAATATTTGGGGTTAAACTGAGATGATCTAAAACATTTATAATGGAGTTTGTATATAAACAAGGACTGTGGTATATAACAACGATGTTTAGTGAAAAAGGGGCATATATTTTCACCTATAGCAACTCATTCAATTCGTCGGAATCCTCAATAGTTAATATTAGCCGGGAGTGTAGATCATCTCGTAAATATAGTAAAACACCCCCCCTAAGCGAGTAGTTCTATCACTTCTAAATAAGACATGACCGTCCATCGCAATTTCATTGCAAGATATTTGAGGTTTTAACCAAGATTTAGTGAATTCCATTATAAGGGAACGTTTTTGTTGAAGCAAATGACGAATTTCATCGATCTTATTTATTATACTACGCACATTAGAATACATCACTTTAGCACTACTACATCGAGTTAAAGAATAGGAAACGATGTCCGTTACAACATTATTAGCGCCTGTGGAAGAACCATTAGTACCTGACTGAAAGAACACGGATGAAATAATCATACCGGCACTACATCGCGGAGGGCATCCTGTTGGAGGGAGGTATGTAGTCCTAGCCAACGAATGAACAGACGCCTCCGCACAACTTGAAAATTTTTGATCTGAAAAATACTTTTCTTGAAAGTTTTTGAGAAGAAATTAAATCAGCTAACTGAGTCTACGTATTGTTATATAATTATAAAATAAACAAAACATAATAATGCTAAATCAAAATTTAATAATTAAATAATAAAATTAATAATTGTTTTTAGATTTTCTATAATTTAAATCAAGTTAACATAAAAAATAAAATTTAAAATGAACGTCATTTTTATGAATTGACTAATAAATAACAGACGTTGTATTAGAATAAGGATTAGATGTCATCAGGAGGAACTGCTATGCTATCAGGTTTCGGCCCCTAACTCCTCTACCCAACATAGCAGCGGGGCCAAATATATGCTAATGATGTATTTCCTCTGATAAAACTATCTAGTATCTTATTCTTATACAAAGTATATTATTTATTATCCATCCATAAAAATTTGCCACTTAAGAGTTTAAATTTATTCTTTATATTATTGTGTTGATTTATATATTTTACTATTTTCTGTTTGATGTTATTTTTATAGTAACCTAGTTTAAAATATGTATCTATTAAATTATTTAAATGATTTTGAAGAAAGCCAATATCATTCATATTGTTGCAATTCTTAAAATTTCATTATTTAATGTATTATATTTTATATTATATGGTATGCATGAATGCTCATGCAAAAATTTGCTTCTTGTAAATTTAAATATGTCAGTTAAGTTTCAATATTTTGAAAAAACAAATATGTCAAACATGTAGACAAATATGTCAAATATTTGACAAACCAATGGAATTAATATAGAGTTAAGTTTCAATATTTTGTCAGTTAGTTATTCATAAGGATAGCTAAGTATTAACGTCTACCTTGCTACAATTAATATTTTTGATTATGGCATATTTGTTCAGTCTAAATATTAAAAATAAATTCAATTTCATTTGCTGGGTATGTATTTTTAATTCAATTAAGTCAAGAAAATGAAACTGGTACAATTCTAATTCAAGAAGTTTTAGAGATATATTTTTTATATTTTTATTATTTATATATTTAAAATATAATTTATAGCAAATTTACATTTCCGTTATAAGATAAATATAATAGTGTAATGAAAATATGCTTATTCTGGAGCCAAAAAGAAATAAATTTAATTATATATATTGTTAAAATATAATTTATTGGATTTTTATTGGTTTTTTTTTTGGTTTGATGCTTCCGATCTTTTTGAAAAATGATCACATTTCACATTATTTTAGAATGTGCAGCATTTACTGTGAGGCTTCAGGTCTTTTTTATAAACAAATATTAATATTTTGCAAAACAAATAATGATGTCATAACTTCGTCAATTTAAACAATGGCAGGTCAAAATTGTGAGTTTGTAATAATATACTAAAGTTGCATAGTCGTAAAGAGTATCAGATGGAGACAATTAATATAAACGGTTATTTTTCTATATTTATATTTATGATAAAAAATATTTTAAATTAAAGTTTACAAAAAAATCGATATCATTAGGTATATTTTTTACATTTTTAAATTTTTCGAATTATTGAGGTTCTAGTAGAATAATCTATTCATTAAACAACTATCAGTTAAATAAAAAATAATCGGTTTTTAGGAAATAAAAATAAGAAAAATCAATTTTCAGATGCGAAAGAAATTGACAATAATAATCAGGTTTTAGAAAATAAAAATATGAAAAATAAATTTTCAGATGCGGAAGAATTCGATGAAAAAATAAGCTATGAAGAAAATTTCAGATGTGCAAGTATAAAAAAATAATGTGGTCTAGAGTATAAAATAATTAATGTGCTGTTATGCTCATATTATGTTTTTGCATGCGTTCCATTTCCCTCAAAATTGTCTATTCGCAAATCGTATTAATTCTGATCTTTAACGAATTACTTTTATATATGTTCGGATGTGATTATTAACTACTTTTGTTTAGTGGAGATTTTAAAATTCAAAGAACTAAAATTGAAAATACAGAAGTTGCACAGCAATATCTTATTTATGACATTACATATAAAATGCCCTGAGTGTACTTTTAATAACAAGCTGTTAAGTAAACTACATCATTTACTCGTGTTTTGTTACATAATATGGCATCCTTCATTGTTTGGGCAGTAATTTGCTGGTGGCTTATAATATCCCGGATATGTCCAATTATTCTTCTGATAATGATGATGATGACTAGATTGAGTATGCTGATGTTTATAGCACGGTGGTGGAATTGCACATGTGGGAGAGTAATAAGGTCTGCTTGGTTTGTGGTACATTTCGATCTTCTTCTTTAGTTCAGGTACACTTTCTTCTTTGCAGTTTCGTTAGATAAAACTAACAGTTCAAAATATAAACTAGTTGTTTTATATATGGTATTTTTTATTATCATTACATTTTCGATGACAAATACTCCATTATTCAGCCCATAGGTTATTCATTCAATTACAAGGTGCTTTCAAGAGCGATCGGAGTGTTTCTAACAACATAAAAAGGTGTAGTCGAAAATAACAACTCTTTTATATATATTCGAGTTTACTCATGTTCTTTGAAAGTAGTGTAGCATTATTTCTTGAAATGACGCGCTTATTGCAGTCTATATATTGAATACTATTCAAATCAAAGGGCCTAAATGTTGTGTGTAAAATATAAAAACGGTTCGATAATTTAAGTAACTAGAGGCGTTCATTATTTTACTGCAGTATATGAGGAAAGCTTTTTATATTTTCAGCTGTATCTAGGTGAGGTCTTCTTTAAATATAAAGATTATATTTTAAATAACAAAATTGTGAGCTGTAGTCAATCTAAAAAATTTGATGTTACAATTATTATACAATATTATTATATAATAATATATTATAATATAATAATATTATATTATATTATATATAATATAAAATATATCAAATTTAAAAATACTAATACTCATTTGCATAAAAGATGCGATTCTGCATTACAATACAGGTATTGAAATGTATCACATTTTAAATTGAAATGTGATCGATTTTCAAAAATTAAATTGCCTTTTGCAACATGCACGCAGGTCAAATGCCGCCGTTTCGACTACTAGAAAATAATAACACTTCCAGTTACATAATATTCTAAATAAAGTTCATTAAATTGAATATTTCTATTTAAAGATTCAAAATAAACCGTTTATTGATCAAAAATTAATTTATAAAGATTGCTAACTAAACTGACGTTTACTTAATTTTCCAGTTTAAGTTCACCTAATACAGCTATAAATTAATCTAATTTTCCAGTTTAAGTTTTATTTTAAAGAAATTAATCGTTCGTATTTATATACAGAATGAGCTAATCGAAAATTAGTACTGCAAAATATATTAGCTTATGTTATTAACTTATGCCTATTTTACATTAAATTAAAACTAATAATTTATGATGAGTTCATTGCTTACTGCGGTTTCTCTCTTTATAAATCCAAATGATCAAAGCTTGAGCATCTGAAAAATTTACGACTTTTTAAAATTAGTCTAGAAACAATTTGCTAAATAATCTAAAAGTAAATCTCTTAATACTAATATTAGTACAGCCCGTTTAGTCATGTTTAGTCAAATAAATCCTTAGTTTTAATATATAACAATTTATGAGGCTATTGATTGAGAAATTGCTTAAGCCTTATATACTTTATCTCGAGCCAGACCAACACGATGTCACTACACGATGCGCTCATTAAAAAATACGTCTTTCAAACTTTTTTCAAAAATCCAGGGGTTAGAGATTCCGCTATATATAAATTAAGTATATACTACAATTTATCGACATCGACTGAGATTTCTGCTACGACCATGCCAATAATCACTTGAGGCATTGTTCATCGTGAAGAAAGTCGAAATATTAGCTAGACACAAAATATAAACATGTCCACGATTTAATGATCAAAATATCGACAAATTTGTTCTACAGCTATAATCACTAAGACTATAATGTGAATTTTTAGCCGTTTCAGTCGGTGAGCATCATGACCTTGTAATACATGACGCTTTAAATGAGTGTGTTGAAACTTAACGCGCTCAAAGTTTATATTTAAACTATAGAACACTCGAAAATTTTTAAATTCAAGGATCATCATTCATTCTCAATACTTATTTTACCTTATCTGCTGCTCAGGATTTCCAGAATCGTTCACAAATTCTGCAAAAAATAGTTACAGTCACACCTGTTAATCAAAAGATTGTTACTTGTGGTTGAATATTGTACATGGTTAGTAAATCAAGAAAATCAGATTGCTGAAAGAATCGCAAACACAGCCATTTGCAAATCGTCAACTCCCGTGGAAGGAAACGAATAAGAAACAGCTGGAACAATCACCTAATCTTCGTTGAAGTGTTCGATATGCTCGAATAAATGAGCATCACAATGTAGAAGCTTCGATCCACAATGGTAACACAACAAGTTTCATTAACAAATCACTTGCATATTCTTTGCAAGTAGCTAAATATTCTTGTGGACATTTAGTTTCCACTTACAAGTTATATACAGATACCGAATATGGTTTCGTAAGTAGTGACACCGTTCAGTCTTCTATGCAAGAAAATAAAATGTTCAAATGTTGCGATCTCCATATTTGAACACATATTTTTATCTTCATTAAAATCAGTCACGAAGATTAATCTCGTTTAATATACACATAATTTCTCTCAACATTTTTCCGTCCAACGTTTTTATCTCTACGCTTTCGTTATTCAAATCCCGATTCAAATCCTAACTCGCTTTCAAGCGTAAGTTTTTTATAAAATTAATATTTTTGAAAGTTTTATTATAAAATGCTTAAAAATTATGTATTATCGAATAACCGGTAGTAGTTATGATATGATCCTTGTTGACTTCAATGACATAGCTGGTCGGTGAATCAAATTTGCAATCCGCAGTGTCAGGAACGATTACTTGATAATCTAACAGCCCACACCTCTTATTGCACAACAACAAACTTTCTTCTTGACATTATACTGCTTTATCAAAAGTGACTGCTTAAACTCTTCCGCATTTAACAGTCGCAACAACAATTGTTCATTTTTTATGACCTATCTCGCTGGCGTTTAGGGTATGATATCCTGCTGCGAAGAAAATATCACTGTGATCATATTCGAGTAGCCCTCTTCTAGGCGGTCATTGGACTCTTTCCCGTCGTAAATAGTGAGAAACCAACCAGATTCAAATCCTAACTCGCTTAGCAAGCTACCTGGATTATATCGACAACCTATAAAGTTCTCATTTTCAGTTTCACTTTAACGGAACTTAAGGTAATGGCCAAAATATTCCACATTCCAAATCTTTCCGATTCCTTCAGTCGGGCTATCTATAAAGAATATTAATATTCTCGTTACAGACTTTAACTAATTCGGAATACGGCCACAATTGCTCGCCTTAACCCTTATAAGTCCTCTTTAGAAAATATTCAAGAAAAATAAGTTTATCAGTTGGAAAGAAGGCATCGGGTTGGAAGGGATCATTAGGGCTTGACAGAGTTTTAGAGTCGTTGATATACCTGCATAATTATGGAGCCACTATCACGTAGCAACAAATTTACTCTTGATGTGATTTCAGGGATCTGTCTATTACGGATATCTTAAACTGCTGAGGTTCATCATTAAGATTATCCCAAAGCTGGAATCCAATCTTCATTCACATATGTAAGCGTTTTACACACTGAGAAAAGAGATTGCCGTTACACTGCTTTTAGCCCAGTCCAATAGTGTCGTTATTAGATTTCCAGGGGCATATTTATCTAAAAAACATATGGTCAAATGTCTCAAAGATCTGCGGCCCATCTTTTTACGAAAAAGCGCTTGTGCGTAAAATCTGCGACTATCTGATTAGGCGAAGTTTGATCCCACTAAGTTTTCATGGGTACGTTAGTGAACACTCGATGCATTCAGCAGTTGATGAAATGCATCAGTTTAGTCTCAAAAACAACCATCAGTTATTTGTAGCTGTTTTTCTTGATTTTTCTGATGCATTTGATCGCATTTCCATCCCCTTTGTTATCACATCACTCAGGTCTCTCGCGATGACTGAAAAAGTTGTTAACCAAACTGAAATACTGTTGTATACCGAGCGCCATACTATAAAAATTACACTGATGTGTGACAGTTTTACTCAATCATTGATGCTCCTCAAAGATCCCCTCTCTTTTATCTTGTATATTACCACTTCAATTATTCTTCTTAACCATCATTCGTGATCAACATTGTATGGTATACGCTGATGATACATCAGCCCTGTTCCCACGAAGTAGGGGTAATGATGTTGATTCTGAAATGTTCAAATTCTTTCTAAGATTAAAAGTCCAATACGCATGTAGGTATCTTTCATGAAGTCACTGACACTAGAAAAAATGTAAGAGAATGACAATCTTTGCTCTTTCCTTTATTATGATAAGTCAACCCTTACTTTCATTATACATCGAGTAAGATCCATAGGTTTCACAATTTTGGTGAATTGGACTGCCGTATTTGATTTGAATCAAATCCGACACACAAAATCAATTCACTAACATTTCTTAAGTACCTTATGTTGAGACAGACTATCGACAATCGTTCACCGCGACTGGGACACTAAGTGTGTGACATACCCTGGAGGCTCAATCGCAAGGTGTCGCAATGGTGTGTGCTTGTAGGGTCTGATATTTCTTTTAATCAGATGAACAATGCACAAAACAGAATTCAAGAAGAAATATTATTTTGTTCATCACTCACTTCTTTATTACCCAACCTGTATATATTTTTTTATTAAGAAAGCATTTTTTATCAAGTAATTCATTTGATAACATTTTAATTTGTTTGATAAAAATTTTTACTAAGTAATTCATTGGTACACAGTCGCACATTGTGTTTTCGATGTTACAATTTTTTCACGGTTTTTGTATTTCACCTATTGTTTTTGTAGACTCAGGTAATATGTGCTGTGATCGTGTCATTTTTCTTTGGCCCGTTTGTATATTACTCTGTTACTTGATACAGTTTCGCAGGTTAAAAACTTGAAATTACTAGGTGCATGTACACTGTAATTACGATAGTTTTGCTGCTACAAGGAACGGTGAGTTGTATATATTTAAATTATTCACACTAGTCGTTCCATTACGCATTATCATATTTCATACTTCTCTTAAATTATAAATAATCTGATATGCATTTTGAAAAATCTATAATTTTTCCACAAAGTTTCTATTTTGTGATTCAATATCCATAGTAAAAAATGCAATTTCTAAAATGCGTAATGCCAAATAGCCGTCCATTCTAACGGTGCTATGTGAGATATCTAGAAATATAGATTAGCTTAAAGTATTCACATCAGTAGATAGGGAAATACAAAATAAATTCTATTTTCTACCTTGCTATAAGATACACCACATAATCAAATTTCATCAGAGGAAATACGTCATAAGCATGTATTTGGTCCCGCTGCAATGCTTGATCGAGGAATAGGGGCCGAAACCAGAACATACAGCAGTTTCTCCTGATGACCTCTAATTTTATTATGATACATCGGCTGTTATTTATTAGTCGATTTATAAAAATTGACTTTTATTTAAAATTCAATTTTAAATCTTAACTTGATATAAATACAATTGTATAACATCTTATAATTATTTATTATTTATCTTTATTTTTATTTATAAATAGTATAAAATACGTAGACTAGGTTATCTGATTTGCTGTTTGTTAATTTGATCAAGATTATGAGTATTATAATTCATATAAATCGAACATTTAAATCAAACATCCATCTGTAAAATATAATAAAAGAAAAACTTGATCAATATTAGGCAATGCTGAATACCGATGCTAAATATATAACCAATTTAGCGATTCTCCAAAATGATAAAATTAATTGACTATTTTAAATTATTGGCTATATATTTAGATAAATTATATAAGTCAAAAGAAACAACTAGTAGCAACAAAAAAAACGATCAATATAAAATAGAAATTAAAATTTAGAAAGGAATAAATATAAAGCACAAAGTAAAAACTAAAGCGATACAATTTCAATAATGAAATATAACCCCAATGACTCAATTTTAAATTCAAATGTAATTTATTCAGTGATATAAATTGTTAAGAACACTCCAATTTCAATTGACAATAATAAAGAGCACCTAGGACTTTTTTATTTTCAGTAATTAACTGTTACTTGAGTCTGCTGAAAATGGTAACAGTTCGTTACTGAAAATTAAATAAATACTTTGTGCTCTTTATGATTTTAATTGTATTTTTTTAAATTCTGGGCGATTTATTCAGATAAATTATACGAACAAGTCATGAAAAAAGCAATAATTTGTTAAGCTTTAAGTTTCAAATAATGTTTAAGCTTTAACATGTAAGTTTAGGCTTTGCATTTGCTAATATGCTCTATTTGTATATTACTAAACTAATCAATTTCATTTCCTTAATAAAGTTATTAAATTTGAATTAACTGTTAACAAGAATTTTCTTGTTTTAAATTTTATTGTTAATAATTAATTCATTAAAATAAATTTATTAATTAATTAAATGACTTTAATTGACATTAATTGATGTTAATTTAATGTTCATATCAAGATATATTAATTCTTTATCATTAATATTGGTTTTATTAAGAATAAGGCGTTCTGGATAAATGTGCTCACTAATTGAATAAAAATCATTAGAATTAAATACACATAGATCATTAATGTATCAAAACATATATTTCATATCTTTATATAATTTAGGTTTATTTTTTAAACAGTTATGAACAAATTCATATTATATAAAGCTTAAAAATAAGTCAGCTATAATTGGGCTACTATTACATCCCATTGGAGCACCTTTTATTTGTCTAAATATAGATTTCCCTACTTAAGGATTCTATTAATTTATTGATAAGATAGTGTTTTTTAATTTGATAGATTTCAACTTATCAGTGATGCGTTTAAATAACGTATATCACGAGGATACGTGACTATCAGAGTCAAAATAAAAATTATTAGAGTTAAATGCACATTTATCATCCATATATCATAAATATATCAAAACATGTTTTATATCTTCATATAGTTTAGATTTATTTTTGTACACAGTTATGAACAAATTCATATTTTATAAATCTTAAAAAATAAGTCAGCTATAATTGAGTTACTATTACCTCCCATTAGAACATCTTTTACCTGTCTGAATATGATGCTCCTACTTTTAAATAGGACAAACTTTCCATAGTTTTCGGAAAGTCCCTACTTTCCGTGCACTTTATTTTTATATAATAAAAATAAAGTTTTATATAAAGTTTTTAAAAAAGTTTTATTTTTATTTAATAAAAATAAAGTAAAAGTAAGAAGTAGTTGAACAATAAAATATAATTGAATAAGTACTTATCATTTAATATAATTGCATAAATTTATAAATATCAACATGCAAAAAATTCAAAAGTTTGGCTTTCGTTCATTCCGTTTATGTTATCTTTTTTATGTCACAGTGTATAAGTAACTACAAAAGTTTTGTCACAGTAGCCGCAAAAGCTTTTTCGTTGAAGTAGCCGCAAAAGCTTTTTTAAAGTTGTTTTAAAGGCAATCAATACTCGTTCCGATTCTTCCGTATCACTTGTATGCAATTAAATTTATATTTTTATTATGCCTTACTATTAAGCATAGTCAAATAGAAGATTCAAATTTGTTTAATGCTCTGGCTGTGATACCAAGTGATGTAGGTTTTCTCAAATTTACGCTAAAATTTTTAATGCGTTTTTTAGAAAGACTTCACCATTTTCGCCAGCATCGGCTGGAAAAATATGGTAATAGTTTTTCAATTGCTGATGAATAAACAGCGAATATTATTTGTGTCGAATCAGTTATTAAATCATTAAATTAAAAAATATCTTTGGATATTTTTAAAACTCTAATTAATTGCTTTTGTTTATTGCTAGATAGTGTTTATTTTGTTTATTATTTGTTTTCTTTTGTTTATTGCTAGATATCATGTGTATTTATGATATTTTAATGATATTTTTATTGTGTTTTTTCTTGATCTTCCTGTTTAGTGTATCAAAGTGATAAGTTCTGAATGCATATCATATGGCGAGTTCGATGAAGGTGATATTTTCGGCCTACTTTCGTATAATGGTGTTGCCAAGTTCCACAATAATTCGGATAACAAATTGTTTGATACTTGTCCGCAACTAAAACGAGGTACATATCAAAAATACCGATCTAAACTTTGTCTTTTAAATATAAACATGTATTCCGTATTATAAATTGTTTAATCTTATACTTATTTTAAATTACTTGTTATGTCTTTCATAGCTTTATTATGTTTTTAATAGCATGCTTTTGGTAGAATAATTATCTTGTCGAACAAATGCCTTAAGGTGTTAAAACTTAAGTTTGTTGGTATTAATAGCATAGAGTATAATATTGGTTGCAACAATAAGTCTTAAGAATAGTCCGACTATGTGTATTATACAGGCATGTCAAGGTTTAAATCCGCATTTTCCTCAATCTTAAATAATTATCTTCAAATATTTACTTTTTTTAAGTATTCATTTATAAATATTAGAAACATACATATGGCGTATACATAAACAGTTGAATAAAAACTATAAATAATACACTACATCAAAATCATGTCTGTCCCTTAATGTGATCAGTTGGATGCCAACAATCAGTCTCTGCAGCAAGAATTCTATAGACCGTGGCTCTCCTGTCACTGCCGATATCCGCGGAACTAATTCACGTATAAAGTAATTTGCCACCCAACGCACTAAAAGTTTCCACATCAACAGTCCTAAAATAATAGATTGGCGTTAGGTCAGCGTATTTGCTACGTTTTTCGCCTCTGATCCATTGGCTACATCTTCAGGTCCGGTGATAGCTGTATTATGGTTGCACGTGGCAAGGTATGTGGGCAGGTGAAGTTTAATTCCAAATATCTACCATTTGACCATGGGGTCAGAGTCAATCTATATGTCCGCTTGTCGTCGTGTTGCGCAAATGACTTCGGCTCTAGACGATATAAGATCTCTACCTACAACACTGCTTGCCTTTGGCGAAATCAACTTGAGTCATCTTTCAACTCTAAATCTCATTGGAAAATCTTAAACTCAATTATTTTAAGATCATATACCCCTTGTACTATAAATCCTAATGAATTTTCTTCTTATCTACAAACTAAGCTATCTAATTTACTTTCCCTACTACCCGTAGCCCCCTTGTACCCACTCTTCTCTTTAAATACTTCCCTCCCAGAACTATTCCTTTTCCCGTATCGTCTGATGAAGTTTCTTCGGTTCTGATGTCATTACCTAATAAAACCTCTCCTTCTGACCCAATTCCCACTCACTTGCTTAAAAATATCTGCTCCTCTATCTCACCCTTCCTAACCACATTGTTCAACTCGTACATCCGTAGCCGTACATTTCCTTTCATCTGGAAATGCGCCACTTTTCGTCCTCTCATCAAAAAGCAATCTCTCGACTCCTCACTACCATCTTCGTACCGTCCTATCTCACTTCTCCTAACCCTCTCTAAACTCCTTGAGCGTCTCGTTCTCAAGCAAGTTAATACATATCTCTTTTCCTCTAACTTGTTTCCTCCCTTCCAAGCCGCTTTTCGCTATAATCACTCTACTGAAATTGCCTGTCTTAAAGTTTATATCGACTTACTCATCTCGCGCGATCATAAATCATGTAGTGTCATAGTTTCTCTTGATCTATCGTCTGCTTTTGACATCGTCGATCACTCGATTCTTCTCCATCGCCTTCGTCATGATTATGGCTTCTCTTTACCCATTGTTGCATAGTTTTCTTCATATATATATCAAACCGTACATTTCGCGGCTGTTATAACTAGTTTCGTTTCCATCCTTCATCCATCCCGACCGGTGTTCCACAAGGCTCCGTATTAGGCCCTATGCTTTTCTCTCTTCTTCTCGGTGACTTGTCTTCGATTTCTCATAAATTTAACTTCCATGTTATGCAATATGCAGATGACATTCTCATCTATGCTCATGCACCTGTTTATCGTATTCATGATCTTAGTGTTTCTGCTTCCGACTGTCTTGTCTCAATTTCCAATCATCTTTCTTCCCTTCGCCTTTCTCTGAATCCTGATAAATCCAAAATTATGTGGATCCTACCTCGACGCCTCGGCTTAGAACCTCCCTCCGTATTATTAACTTCTACAATTATTCCTATTGTTGATAATCTCGTTTTCCTAGGCTTCCATTTCGACAAGACTATCACTTAAACCTTTCGTTAGAGATAAAGTACGCTAATCTACCTTAATATTTAACTAATCTGTTTGACGTTTGATGTTTTTTTAGTTCGTGGACTTGTAAACGTGTAGTCGGAATGTATTTATCACGCTAAATAAATTATTATAAATTGTTATAATATAACTTGACTATTGTCCTAGCTTGCTTATCAACAAATCTAAATAACTGTTTCATAAATATATAAATTATTATTAATTATTATTGATTGTGCTGTGGCGTGACATTCTGCCTACGGACTTGCGATAGCTGAGCCCATGTCACTCACTGGTTTATAATTCGTCGTCACGTACACATACATGCGGCAGACATCATGGAGCACCGATCCGCAGGAACACGGCAATGCGGAGTGACTAGTTGTCAAGCCTCATGTCGGGCGACGAGCAGAGACGTGCTTGATAGAATTCATCAAAAGGAAGTGCAGTAATCGCAATTAGACGCGCTTTTCCTGTCTGGTCAGGTGCAGCTGACAACACTTTCGCTTCCTGGACAATAACTAGCGGCTCATCTCAGACCTTCTGTCACGAAATGCTGCTGAACCGACGTGACGCCTGCCCGCGACGGACATTCGGTCGCTGCGCCATTAAACTTGTTCGCTGATACCGTAGTCGTCTTGTAGTCGCTCGGCAGGATCCGCTTTATTAGTGGATGTGATCCAGAGTCAGACGACAGGATGGCCAGAAGGGCAACGTCCGTAGCTCTCTTGAAGCTGATACCGCCTTTAGCAACGGGCAGCGACGCCTTATCCGAGGACCTGTCAGACAGCGCGATATTGATGATAGACCACAACGACCACCAAATTACGTTGTCATATTCTAACAACGGCTTCCGCCCATAACTGAACGGGCTGCGTAGAATATACATCTTCTTTGGTATAGTGAACTATCTTTGGTATAGCAGGAGCAGCTCATCGTGAGCGTGGATAAAATATAGTCTCCCAGATAGACACAGTAATTCTTGCAGCTTCAACTCCAATACGTTGTCGATGCGTTTAAGCATTTAAAGGGTGCCCCAAACAGCATTATTGATGTCGGGTTGACTTGTTTGACGTCTGAAACGACTGCCATGAACTGTATCGCTACATCGTCGTTAGTAATCTGCTCACACTTGCCGACATTGGTGACAAAACCCTGATCCTATCCCTGTCCTGAGTTGATTCTCATGTTTAAATAAAAGCTCAAATTTATTCGTACGAGATTTAAATTTATGTATTATCACTTAAAATGTACTCAATTGTTTGATTTATT
Organism: Pomphorhynchus laevis; assembly: GCA_012934845.2. Taxonomy (NCBI): domain Eukaryota; kingdom Metazoa; phylum Acanthocephala; class Palaeacanthocephala; order Echinorhynchida; family Pomphorhynchidae; genus Pomphorhynchus; species Pomphorhynchus laevis. Next base: position 88,063 of record WNNJ02000693.1, on the reverse strand, counting down.
CCAAATAATTTACCAATAAATTATGACCAGGTGAAATAAGATCAAACTCGGTAATCCGTTTCTTTTGCAAATAAATAAAATTAATATTGCAAAATAGAAATTATTGTTTGCCAGAAAAGTTTATTTATTTCCACTATTTGATGTTAAAATACCTACATGGCTCAATCTATCAGGTATTACTCGTAGCATTCCGTTAAGGAGGTTTTATGAATTTGATCTTATTTTAAATTAGTCTTTTAATTTTAATAGAAAATTAAAAGACACATTTTATAAATATAGCTATTTTCTAAGAAAGAGACAGTTTAAGAAATTAAATTTTCTTAACTTTCTTCTTTAAAAATTATTTCAAATAAAAAATTAGATCACTTATAGATGCAAAACTTAACAAAATAGGTTCTTAGCAGGCTTAAATGAACAGGATTTAAATTAAAAGTTTAATCAGGAGATTTTCAAAAATCTGATTCGATTATTATTCCGCTTCAAGTTGCTAGTCAGTTAGCTGCCTTATATATTTTATAAATTTTTTATCGCTTTAATTAGATAAAATTTATCGAATTAAATTTATTTTTTGAATTTAATGTACCTTTGTATTATATTGTATCTAAATGTTAATGTGCCTTTGATTAATTTTAATATTTATTAATATTAATAACGAATGTATATTAATATTTATAATATAAATTATAATATTAGATATTATAACATATTTATATTATATAATGTATTGTTATAATTTATATTTTTCATATTAATATCAAATAATATTAAATTTATATTAGTATCAAATCGGAATTTATTAAATAAATTATCCTTCTTTAATTCATTTCAAACATTTAAAATATATTTAAGTTCGGTCTTTCTATTTATTAAACAATTGAAGAAGTGTCGAACAATAAGGCTTGCTGTGATGAGAATCAAGCTAAATTTTTGATCGACGAAATGCAAAGGAGTGCAATATTAGGTGAAACTTGTTTTGAAAGCATAACTCGATTTGCATGTGCACTGGCTTGCCATGATCGAATGTCCGAATTCTGTTTTGCCAAAGAATCACAAACAGTCGGAAGTCAGAATGTTATTACCAGCATAACTTGCGTTTTCAGCCAAACATTTGCCGATCAATTTTATTCAAATTGTAGGTAAGCGATAAATGTGATAAATGTGTCTGATTACTGATTTTTTGTATTCAATAATTATTTTGCCGAGTTGTGATATACAATTGTAAGTCAGATGATGCGCTTAATCTATTCGCGTTTGCAATATTATTCAAAGTTGTAATTGAAAATATTTAAGTTTTTAATATTTATATTATTTTAACTTTATATAAATATAAATTATATAAAATCTTATAATTATTTGTTATCTAAAATTATTTATCTTTATTTTTAAAGATAAATAGTAGACTCAGTTATCTGATCTTATTTTAATATTTATATTATTTGTAAATTAAACTATCTCCTAAATATGATTTGTTATTTTTGGATTTGAATATACTGATTAATTGGTTAATAAATATTTTTTAAATAATTTTATTTAGTTTTTTACAAAACAAAACATTATTTTCACATATAAATGGATTACCCGCAAATCGATTTCATCACTTTAATGAATAATATTTTATAATATTCGTTTCGATAGAAACGGCCGAAAATATAGAGTGGAGCTCGCAAGCACCTAGATATCGAACGAGCCATAGTCAATTAATAATATAAAATAATTAAATTTTATTAATTAATTTCATTAATTAATAAAAGTATTAATAATAAATTAAAAGATTGTGATTATACATTGACGCTCGGGATCACTTTAATTTAACGCAGAAATATTTTTTAATGACTGGTCAGCCGAGAGAGAAAATATGTGTACAATGGATATAGCATATTGTTTTGTATATATTGTATCACATTGTATTGTATACATCACAATGTATGAAATAAACAAAATGAATTATATAAAATATTTTTTAAATTATTATTTTTTATTCATATAATTAATATGTAAATTTAATACGAACAATGATAATATTATCTTAACAATGATAATATACGCAAGAACATCGGTTCACCCTCTTTGGACGGAGCAATACGCTACCTCTAAACTATTCTCTTACCAATAATTACTTCACTCAGCCAAACAGAAGATGAGCAGGTCTATAAAACGCTTACTCGTTTTGAGAGCATCCATCCATGGCTACCGCTACAAATTTTGTATGATAAGAAACTAGTGCATAAGAAATGCAAATCTTACGTTTGTAGATTTTGTAAATCTCGGTGCTCTACTTTTTTAAAACGTTTAGCACGCAAATTGGTCAATTTCATCACATTTAGTGTATAAATATCCTAATCTAACAAATTAATGTCGCAAAACGGTCAACAACAAGATATGAAAAGTTATAAAATTTAAAACATTTTTAGTTTATAAAGGTGTTTCATAAACCACCTTTAGTTTATAAAATAGTAATCGATTTATAATCCAATTTATAAGCGAGAATATTGATTACATTTTAAATGATGAATAATTTAAATATAAGTTTTATGCAATTTACGTTTAAAAATAAAAATCAATTTTGAAAAAAAATCAAATACAAAAACTACTGAATTACAGCTGCTTGCTGGCCTTCATTTCCTCGTCGGCCTGTTTGCGGTTTCTGTCGTGTGGAAGAAGTTTATCGGCGAAGCAACCTTTGCAGTATATTTCTTTATCCTGATCTTTATATGTACCCAAAGTCAACGTTGTATTGCAAGTTTTACATCTAAAGCACTTTTCGTGCCATTGCGAACTGCACGCACCAATTCTTTCCGCAGCATACACTGTGGTTCCACATCGTGAGCACTTTTCAATTGCTCCACCAAATTTCGGTCCCATTGTTTCTCGTTCATGCTCAGGAAAATACTCAATATTGTCGATATCGATCTTCGCAGTTGTCGTACGCGGCTGTTCAATGATCATGATCGTTTGGATAGGTTGCTGGGGCATTATTTGTATGTTAGAAATCGGGTTGGCCTGGATTATTGGCAGTGTATCGGGAATTTGGTGCACTATCTCAGTCATGCATGACACGGGAATTATTTCGTCGTACTCATTCATTGGGGTATGGTTCTTGTTGTTATCTTTGCAAACCGGTAGTCCCATCACATCACGAGTTCGGCTCGAAGCACAAGAGTCTGGCTCGAAGAGGCGTTTCCCGGGTTCACATGTTTCCTGGTGTCCACCATCAAATGTCGATATTGGGATCTGGTCAAGTGACGCTAGCATTGCTTTGGCGTTGCCTCTCATTATTGCAATAGAGATGCGCTGGTATAAATGCGAGATCGTCACGGCGTATCTGACTCCGCTTGTCCGGCTTATGTTATTTGCAACTTGTTTAATGACCCTGTTTCACTCTTCATTCCATCCCCCAAACGACTCCACCACAGCGGCTGAGAATATATACCCCGCTGCTTCGACCCTGCTCTTGTTCTTCCGGTCTTTAACATTAGCCGCGTACGATGTAGCGGCGGCGAGCTGTGCGTTAGCAGCTGAGCGACGGTATGCCGTCTGTTGGGGGTGAGTGACTGCAAAGTCGATTGCATGGGGAGGATCCCCATAAAATAGGATGTCTGCCGGCCGTTCACGTAGGTCCGGGATAATACCTCGCACTTCCAGAGCTACATCCATCCGGGCTGATTGTGCGGCTGCGAATACCACGTCACGAATAGCATTATGCCGCAGTCCTTGGTAACCCCCGTATTGGCATGTTAGCGAGTGTATGCCTTCCTTATCAGCTATGCGCATGCAGCGGCCGCACTATAATCCTTTTCGTGTAAAGAAATCCCAAGCCACATGCGGACTAGAATACAGAACTGTGGGGTGTTAATTTCGTTCCAGATGCCGCATTTGGTACAGCACTAAGCCAAGCCCCAGCTTTTGGACACGACACTGCATGTAGTCGGGCACGATCCATTTCGCTAGATGATTGTATAAGCTGTGTCGAGGCGAGATTTTCAATCAGGCGTGAGGTTGATGATTTCCTCCGTAGACGGTATGAAGTGAGATCCCACTGTGGTTCTAAGGGTGGCTAATGCCTCTGAATAGCCAGGAAAAAGTGTAAGATTCATTCCTCCGTAGACGGTATGAAGTGAGATCCCACTGTGGTTCTAAGGGTGGCTAATGCCTCTGAATAGCCAGGAAAAAGTGTAGGATCCAGACTGTATTCTTCTCCGACCTGCATCACGCTATGTATAAATGCGCTCTGGACATGCGCCGCATTGCATCTTAGGCCAAATCCACCCAGACGGATTGGGAGTGTCATCTGTGATTTCGCTGCTTCGTGTAGTTGACACGCGCATATTTTCTGAAAGGCGCTGGCGATTTGTCTGTCGAATGACTGACAAAACGTTTTTGTAATCCTTGGATCAACTGAACGGAGAAGGTGGTTTATCCTGGACGAGGAAGCGCAGTGTTTGAGTAGGAGGTATCCGACTTGGGGGTCTGGCAGCTTGGCTACCGCATCGATTGTATGGATTAGCGGTGACAGAATCTCGTTTGTCAGGTGGGTTTCTATGAAGGACTTGTCACCGATGGGTATGCCTAACAAGTGCATGTTTCCAGAGGTGTTCTCCGAAACCACCTCGGATAGTAAGGCCAAGCAAGAGCTTATGGCTTCAGGCTTGCCGATGACCTCTGTCTTTCCCCAGTTTAGCTGCAATTTAATCTCCTTGAAACTCGTGTCTAGCCAGCCGAGTGCGGATGCAATTGCCGAAGGCGTCCCGCCGACTATGCCATCGTCCAGGTACCACATGTTGAGGTTTATTCCAGGGATATGAGAAACGTGTTCAATCGTTTTTTTAATGGCCAACGCGAAGAGGAACGGGCCCAACGGGTCACCCTGCTGGACTCCTTCACATGAATTGAGAGGGTCCTGCGGGCCGAAACGAAGGGGTGCCTTGCACTTGTATGAAAAGTCAAACCATGGCAAGAGCTCCGGGACGTTCTCTCGGACCGCCGCTCGTAAGTGCGCTCTGGACAATGTGTTGAAGGCGTTTGAAAGATCGATCTTTGCCCAGGCCCAGTTGTTGTCGTTGGCGTGAAGTTCGTGGATTCGTCGGATTTTAAGTTATTATTATTAATTTAAGTTATTAAATTTAAGAGTGGAATAAAACTCATCTCGTTCATATTTTTACAAAATATTAATTACTGCCAGAACGGAAATATATTCTCACAACAGACTACCGTATGCATGTTGAATTGGCATCTACTATTAAAATACATTTATACTTTACTTTTTGTATTTTAATTATATTTGTATAAACCGTTAAAAACATTTTTGATGTAATCATTTTGTTTTTATCAAAACGATTTAAAAAATAAATTTTCTTATTAATTGTTTCTAATTATATCTTTAAATTTAGGTTTATTCCTTTCACTGGTTCAAATGCACTAGAATTTATAAATATATTAGCGAATTTGAATGGAGGTATCACTTATAATATACTTATATCTGATGATCGAATAAATGACAGCAATCTTTTACCGTATAATCCTGATATATTTGACGCAAATACCACTTCACACGGCAATGAATTAACAAATAGTTCTACGATAAATCGTTGTGAGGTTTGACTTTTTTATCAACTAATTTATCTATTTATAAACTTTGTTAAGATAAATAAAATCAAAATAAATCGAAATAAATCAAATTAAAATAAATCGCGATAAAGTCACTGTTTACATTATCAAGTGAACACATTATCAATTGATAATGTGGATTAATTAATTATTAATTGTTATTAATTACCAATTGATAATGTGTTTTTAGTAATTATTAATTATTATAAATTATCAATTGATAATATTGACAAAAACTTTTTAATTGTTGTCTAAAATATTAATTAAATATTTCCAATGATTTTAATTACTTATTTCTTAATTATTTAAAAAATATAATTATAAAATAATTTAAACAATGAAATTAATAGTTTATTAATAATATTATTAAGCTAGTATTTAAAAATTACTTGTTTATAATGGATATTATCTAACTAACTTAGATGATTACAACATTAGCTAATTGAATTTACAAAACTAATTCAAGAGAGAAATTTAAATGTAAATTTACATTTAAAAATCTTTAGGGACTCTTATTTGATGGTGTTGACTATATGATGAACGTAATATAATGCTTTCACTACATTTGCTTAATTGAATATTTTATTCCTTATCGTTTGTAAATTTATATCTTATGCTTTGATTAATGTATTCAGCAGTAAATGTTTCTTATGGGTTTAGTTGGCAAGTGCAAGCCATGCAGATGTTCAATTTACATATGCTAAATACATAGAACTCACAAACACTTCATCTTTCATGATTATTGGCATGGCATTAACTGTTATTCTGGCAACAGCTGCCGCTGTTCTACATAATTTGGGACAATCGAAGGGTAAGATTGTTGGCTTTGCAAAATTAATTTTCAGAGTCGTACGGATCTTAAGATTGTGAGTGCAGAAGTGCGCACTGCACAATCGATTTCTAAACCCTTTTTACTACATTTATTAAATTTAATTTTGGGTTTGTCGGAAGTTATACTATTATTGCGATTTTTTAATAAATTTAAAGTGCTAATATTTTAATATTTAATTTTTAAATAAATGACTAAATTTCCTCATATGAAAATCATAATATATAATTTCCTCTTTGTAATTTCAATTTGTTATTTAAAAATTAATAATTATCTCTTATGCATTTTCTCTTATGTGATTATTTAAATAGATGTGTGCGATAGTATTTACTCTAACATTAGTTGGGACTCGTTTCAGTCCACTGTTCGATTGATTGCAAATCCATTGAAAGTTTCAACGAACAGATTGCCAGTTTACTTCGCGCAATCTGTGCAAACGATGGTTCATTTTGAATTCGAATAAATTGCCTATTACTTTTATTTCTTAACGAAAAAGAAGAATGTGAATTAATTGGAAACATTAATCTATTTTCGTCATTTTGTCATAGTAATTTTTAATAAATTACATATTTTAAACTACAAATTTAATATAAATTGGATTTTTATTAAAATTATTATTCGAACATAAAGTAAATAAGTTGCTATTAATCTACTTTAAACTTAAAAATTACAAAAAATATTTTATTAAATAAAAGATTAAAAGCATCTAAAATATTCAGAAACGCAAAAATAAGAGTAAAAATAAAAGCTAAAATATGATATAAGATATTAATAAAAGCATAAATTAATAGAATTTATAAAATCATCGTATGCCAATTTATGAATTCACACATGATGGATGTGTAACGGTTACACATCTATAAATTCAATAAATTCTTACAATTGACTTTATTGCTTTATTTTTAAGTTGTCCTTTTTATTTTTCTTTCTTTTCTTAGGAATGTCAAAATTGTACTGGAATTTACAGCATAGGATATATATTTTCATTGAACACAAAAACAATGCCGTATTCTCGCAGTAATTTTTATTTTATTCAGCTTCTAAAATACTATTTATGTGTTAAGGCTTGGAGAATTCTGTATCAAATTTCCAAAATCAATTATATTTATCAGTTTAGTGATATGCATTAGTTTGTCACTTGGTCTACTAAAGTTTCAACCAAATACTGATCCGGTTAAATTATGGGGAATACGAAATGGTTTGAGCATTAAGGAGAAAATTTACTATGAAGAACGTTTCGGGTCAGTTGCATATCATTTTTTGTGCTAATTTGTAAATTTGATATTTTATTCGTTAATAGTCTTAAATAATTCACATGGATTTTCTTTTTAAATTCACTTCTTACTGATACTTACTTATTTGTCTGCTTTAGTACTAAAGTAGGCATAATAACTAAAACCATATTTATGGTAAGCTGCTATTAACAGGAATCTAAACTTTTTTTATTATTAAATTAATATTTTAATTTTTTAATCTTTTAATTTAAACTGAAAAATGTTTATTTGTTTGTATATTACCTTTAAAAGAGTAAAAATCAAAATTCTTTTAAACAACATATTTGTGTCAATTGAGAAAAGCCTTAATTGAACCAGGGTGTCTGTATGTTTGGTAACATCTAAACAAAATAAACTTTAACTGAGGATGCTTGCGATAACTCACAACTTGATCGAAAATTCACTGTAAAGTCTTGGCGAAAATATACTACGACGTTTTGGATATGCAATATCAATTTATAACTTTATAATCGACATGGGGTCTCCTCAATAGTTGTGCAGCTAATGAGTTGTCTGCTTTAGAACTAAAGCAGACATAAGAACTAAAACCATTTTTATGGCTAGCTGCTATTAACAGGAATCTAAGCTTTTTTATTATTAAAGATATCCTTCTTTGGTCACCTGTACACATAAAAGGACAAAATTTTGCGAAACATATAGGATTGACAGTATTGATGGTATTGTATTAACCTTATAATTTTTAACCTTATAATCTATGTGGTGTAGCCTAACTAGTCGTGAAGCTAGTGATTTTTTACTTAATAAAATTAAATAAATTTAAATTATATTTTAAGCCAAATATTAAAATTAAATATATAATATTAATACATTATAATATAAACGATAAGTGAATTAGTGAAATTATAAACGTTTGAAATTATAAACTTCTCAAAATAAAAAATAAAGGTTTATTCATTAGTTGGCACTTTCTCCGGGAAAAATAATACTATTTTTCGAAACTTAATAACACTATTCACAAAACTTATCCAAGTTTTGAATAAGTCTTGGATAAGTTTTAATATCCAAGTCTTGGATAAGTTTTGAGATTGACAAGTATTTCAAGTACGGTGGTAGCTGTCGTTGATGTGACTGTAGCAGATGTACCTGAACTGCTCGCATTGTGCTGGTACTTCCTTATACAGTTATCGAAAACCTTTTCATACTTCTTACCCATTGCACCAAAAGTACTGTCGACGCCGTTGTACTTGTAACAATTTGAGAAGATCAAACGGAAATCGCAAGTAAATTCGCCAAAACTAGCGTACTGGAGGGTTTCAAGCTTCTTACGAATAGTTGTCATATCCATTGGGCATTCTATAACATCGTAGTAGTCTTTTACAGATAAGCATTTTTCATCAACGGGTTTGTAAAATGGCCAAGCGTATTCCTATCAGTAAAGTAAAACACATTTTACTATTTAAAAAATTACGGTAATACAATACTGACCTCGTGCTTTAAAGAAAAGAGCTCATTCAGCAAGCTAGCACATGCTTTCAAGTACGGTGGTAGCTTCTAAAAAAGTAGAAATGATTACTAAGCAAAATTTTTATGCTCCATACATTCTCACTATAACTTTACAATTGATAAAATATCGACTTTATGTCAAAGATAAGTGATTCTTTAGCATCTAGATAATTATAATCAATAGAACGCAATTGTTATATTTAAAAGACAACGCTTCAATCCGCAGTGAGTATTTTTCAATTCAAAACAATGATTATTTTCAATTTTATTATATAACAAGAGGTGCAAATTTTTCGGCTGTCTGCCTTTCTTTCAGTAAGCTTACTAATAATATTAAACTTTTCGTAAATAATGTATAAATCGTCATTATTAAAGCTAACTAATTATCCGCACAGACATTAATGCGGTTGTTTCACTTGTTGTTAGAACAAGAGAACATCAAACATTAACTTGAAATCATTAGTTGACTCTTTCTCCGACAAAAAAATAAGAAAAATAGTATTATTTTTGAATTTTCTTCAATGCGATAGGGCTCTTCAGAAAGAGGCCATTGTGTTTTCTATATATTATAATTTATAGACCGGACTCTGTATACAATCAGCTATTGACAAATAATGTCAGTATTTCTCTAAGCACACTTATCTACAGTTGAAATATAACAATATTTAAACACTTAAGTTGAAAATATTGTAAATTTTATAAATTTTATATCACTCGTACCTATACAAAAGGAGCATTTATGTTAATTAATGTTATTTAGTGGACATGAGTTCCAAATCGACTAAGTGTTAATCTCGGCGTTTAAAGTAATGTGGTTGTAGAGTGACATGGATCACATATATTGATCACATCCATATATTTGACATTTATTTCTCTAAAAATCATTTAGAAAATTTAATTGAGACATCTTTTAAATTAGAGTACTATAAAAATAAAGCTATTTATATTGTCCATTAATGTTTGAGAATAAAGAATACAATGCTAGAAATTTAATTAGATTGCTTGTTTGAATGGTGTATTTGTGGTTGTAATAATATTTGGTTTTAACATGATTTTGAACCATGTATTTGTTGGGTGTATATACGAGATCCCTTGCGATAGTTGCAACCACAAATACATCAGTCAAACATCATCAATATACAATAAGACGTGGCGACAGTATGCAATAATACTAAGTTAAAATTGATTGTGCTTAAACAATCGAATGAAGCGATTGATCTTTCAAACGAGTCGATCGTTTTTATATATATGCAAAGCTAACACAAAAATGACATCATACCTAAAAATTACAGAGATTTTGTTAAGGTTGAGTCCACGAATATCCCAAATTATTCTAGTTCCGAAAAACACTTCAACTGTTGTTCACAATACTAATATATTCGGTCCCATATATTCGAATTACAACAACATCATTGAATTGATGAATATTCAAAACAAGATCGAATCACTCAACTGTTTTAATGGTAGTTATGGCTGCTTGCGCAATATTTGTTATAAGCCATTGCACCCAGACAACAACAATTGCCTTGTACTTAGCGTTGCTGAATATTTTAAAAAGAATTCTTCTAACGTAAAACAGAGTAACTGGCTAAAAAAACTAGATACATGTCTGACATTTCCAATGCGATGTATTGCAATGTCAGGTATTCCGATCGAGAACAGATTCGTTGTTGGCACTGGACCACATGGTCGTGTCAAAAGTGATTTGCCAAATTATCCAAGTACTGATCAAATTCATAGATCGGCTCGGTCTTTTATTATCACTTTCGTAAATCAAAATTTTTTCGCTGGCGACAAACGTCTGGAAGAATGCGAATTATGGGAGCAATCGTTTATCAAATTTCTTACTAATTACAATTCGAGTGTGTTCGACATTTATTATAATTCTGAACGTTCACCTCAAGATGGCATTGATCAAATAAGTAAAACTGATGTGAGTATAGTTCTCCTCAGCTATCTAGTGATGCTTATATATTTGACTATATTCCTCACAAGTTTCACTACCTTATCAACGCTGCTGATCGATATAAAGGCATCACTTGGAATATCTTGCATTTGTATGATAATTCTCTCACTTACAAGTAGCTTTGGATTTTTTTCCTTAATCGGGATCGATACGACTCTTATTGTATTGGAAGTCACGCCATTTCTGATTCTTGCAATTGGATCTGGAGATATTTTCATATTTGTGAAAAGCTTTCACGAAGAGCAGCAAAAGCAGAAAGAGAATATTACTATCGAAAATCTAATCAAAATAAATCTCCAGCATGTTGGCCCGAGCTTATTACTTTCCAGTAGTGCCCAATTTATCGCTTTTATGCTGGGTGCAGCTCTGGTACCAGTATCAGCTGTCAGTGTATTCGCACTTTATAGTGGATTCGCTGTTTTTGTCAAATTTTGTTTGCAGATGACATTTTTCATATCGGTATTTTATTTGGATTGCAAAATGCAAGCGAAAAGGCGATTAGATATTATGGGATGTATAAAGATGAAGCCAAACGAATTAAAATCAACCGAAGAAGAATCATCATCGTCCAAAAAATTGAGAAAGCCAAAACTGTCGATGCAGCTTTTTTTTTCCAAATATTATACACCATTTCTTTTTAAAAAATATGTACGTCCATTTGTGATAATTATGTTTACCGTCGTATTTGCGGCATCTTTGGTGTTTATGACTAAAATTGAGTATGGCCTCGATATGAACGAGGTGTTCCCTGATGATTCATACCAAGCGAAATACCTTCTCGCTCTGTCACAATACAGTGATATTGGTACTCCTGTATCAGTTGTTATAAGAGATGGATATAATTACACTGATTTTGATAGCATCAATAGAATATGTAGCTTAAAAGGATGCAGCAATCAATCTTTAGCAATAACACTTTCTGAATTAAGTAAATTGTCGAATATAACTTATTTATCAATACCAGATTCTAATTGGATAGATGATTACATTAGATGGAATTTACTTGATACGTGCTGCAAAGTAGACAGCGATAAAAAAATTTGCGCTTTGGACGAAGTTCAGACATGTACAAGTTGTCCGACGAAATTACATTGCAGACCAGCGCAGGATTTGTTTAGTGCGTTCATTTCGAATAATCCATCAAGTTTATGCCCGTTTTCTGGTAAAGCAAAACATGAAAGAAATATCTACTTTTCGCCTAATAACAGCAAGCGTTTATCTGAAATCCAAGGTAATTCTAATAGAAATTGCTGCTTTTTTTAAATTCGACATGACTTTTTTAATTCAACATATTTTATGTATTAATTAAAAAAATTTTATCAATAAAAATAATTAATTAACTTTATTAATTAAAATAAAATAATTAATTTAAATTAATTACTTTATTTATTATCACAATATGCAGTACATTCAAAAACTGCAGTTTTAGATTTTAAATAAGCGATTTAACGTCCAGTAACAATGTTTAAAAAAATTTAAACATTGATTTATAAATGTTTTGCAATACTTTCTTTCATTCGCAGAAACCATATCTGTACCATTAGTCTTGAAAAATAAAAAAGATTAAAAAATGTTCTTTAATTTATTTACATTGGAAATTGTTGTTCCGCTTCCAGCGCGATGCGATGGTTTGGGATCCTCGTGAACCCATTCATCTTATAAAACAAGTGTAAATGACAATAACTGACATTAATGACTGACATTGCTGCCATTAATTACACGCGAAGAAGTTAACACATGTAGTGTTTTACTTTAAAAATTAGAATGCCATGATTTATTTATAAAACTCGAATTCTTTATAAGCTACATCGATTAGCGCGTTTTAAATTACGTGTTTAAAAACTATCAATAACGTGGTTTTAAATTAAAATTCTTAATATCTGACGAATTTGTATTAAATTCATAATTTGTTAATTGTCATTTGATGAATTAAATAACATTTTGTATTTTTTTTAATTCTCATCCCGATGAATTGGGCGTTTGCAAACGAAATAAGTTTCACTAGCAAAAAGTTTACGAATCGTTGATTTAATGTATTAAAGATTTAGTTATTATAGAAATTATTTAATAAATTATTTTTTATTAACTAAAACGATATGTTTTAAAAAATTATAAATAGACTACACTCAACAATCAGCGTACTATTCGTCACTACAGTCCTCACTGTCGGTACTTATCTGTCGGTACTTAACTGTCGGTACTTAACTGTCGATACTTAACTGTCGATACTTGATTGTCAGTACTTAACTGTCTGTACTTTACTGTCGGTACTAAACTGTCGGTACTTAACTGTCTGTACTTTACTATCGGTACTTTACTGTCGGTACTTTACTGTCGGTACTAAACTGTCGGTACTAAACTGTCGGTACTAAACTGTCGGTACTTAACTGTCGGTACTTGATTGTCGGTACTTTACTGTCGGTACTTGATTGTCGGTACTTAACTGTCGGTATTTGATTGTCGGTACTTGTCGGTACTTGATCGGTACTTGATCGGTACTTGATTGTCGGTACTTAACTGTCGGTACTTAATAAACTGTCGGTACTTAATTGTCGTCGGTACTTAACTGTCGGTACTTAACTGTCGGTACTTAACTGTCGGTACTTAACTGTCGGTACTTAACTGTCGGTACTTAACTGTCGGTACTTAACTGTCGGTACTTAACTGTCGGTACTTAACTGTCGGTACTTAACTGTTAGTACTTAACTGAGTTACTTTGTCAGGTACTTTGTCCAGTTATACTTTTCAATACTTTGCAGCATTCCAATGTAATCCTTGACCGTTGGCATCATGCATCTCTGATTCAACCTGTTAAATATATATGCCGCATCCTTTCAAGGATCCAACGAACGAAGCGATGCAGTAACAAATGAATCACCTGATATAGATAGAGAGGATCTAATAAGCAAATTTCTAGTTTACGAGCTTTTTGCCAATGAAACTTTAGCAATTTTAGGCAAAATTGCTGGTGATACTCATCAACTGATGAGTACTTTGTACTCATCATTTCGATGCTAAAGTAATTGTCAAGAAGTGACATGGTGACTGAAAGTCGTGAATCGAAGTCCAATCTATTATGCAACACCATTTTATATAAATGCCAAATTTCATAAGAAATCCTTGACCGTTGTTTACTCAGCACATCCGTGCATCACCACTATACATGCTGTATCCATTAAGGATCCAACGAGTGCAGCGACAATTCAGTAACAACCTCTGCCTATCGTTTAAGAATGGTCCGCACATCAATTCGATCTGGTAAAGAGTGTAAGCCTCAGTCAATTAAGCAGTGTCGAAACGCCTTCATTCACAATGTCACACAGACAACCGAAACGATCAATGGGTACTTCATTTTATGGATGAGTGTTGCTGTGTACTCATCATTTCGATGATAAAGTGATCGTCTAGAAGTGACATGATAACTGCAAGTCGTGAATCGAAGTCCAGTCTATCATGCAACACTATTTCATATAAATCTTGAATTTCATAAGAAATCATGGACCCTACTGATGAAGCTTAATAAGCAAAAACTGGTTTAGGGATTTTATTGCTGATGGACTGTGATGGTTTTCAAACCCGGTTATGTCCTTTCCTTCGACTACTAATTAGTAACGAATATAATACCGTATCGCTTTGCGATCCTGGCCAGGCTGCAATAATATTTATATAATATAATGCCAGTCACTTTTGTGATCGTCTATGGAACTTTAAGGTTGTCTTGTCATAATCATCATTTATTGCGTTTTAATTAAATAACTAATCTAAAATATTTTTAATATATTTAAATTACTGTTCTTTCAGAAATAAGTGGACAAAAACAACATGCCAAACGTTTTTATCGTCCTTATTAAAGCAGAATAAAACAAATATGTAATAATTTTAGTACGTAAAAAATAGTACTATTTATGTACTATTTTTCTAGTATACATATCCTTGTGGTATTTTTAACAGTTCCTTACCTTTTATTTTAGCTACAAGCTATATCACTTATTCCACTGTACTACGGAATTCTGACGATTTTATTAACGCAATAAAGTCTCATCGTTTGTTGTCTTCTAAACTTAGTGAAATATTGTTGGATAATAGCAACTTATTAACCGAAGATTCTGAATTATCTCCTGTCTTCCTTTACAGGTTGGTCATATTTTTATTTACATATCTTTTAATCTTTTCGATTTATTCATACAAAAATTCTGTAAGTATCTCCGAATCGATAACTTTATATTTTATTTTCATATTATTTTATAAAATCTGGATAATTTATCGGCCTATTTAACAACAGGAATTATTAAGCATATTGCCCTATTAAAATAGTTTTCATGCCGTAATCTTTTAGTTAGCTAAGCTGTTGAATTCTTTTGAAACGATAAATAATCAATAATAATTCTCATAATTTTTTAATGCAATTTTTTCAAAATGTTGATGCCAAAATTATCTATTTCATTTTGAGTAGCCAAATAAAGAACAATGAATTGGTTATATTTTTTGTTAGGTGTTTTAGCTTACTGTATTTTGTTCTCTTGATTTCGTGTTGTACGGCAGGACTTTTTATTTAAAATATTTTCATGTCTTGACTTACATTTATATCTTTTGACATGATTTTATATTTACACTAACATTTCCTTTATAGAGTATAAACACTTTTTATTTGTTAAGTTTACTTTTATATTCTATTTCATTTTATCCGATTACATTAGCTCTTTTTAGTTTCAAAAACACTATTGATCTTAATTGATACATTTAATTAATAAATTTCTGCTTTATCTGCGTATATGCAAATAATATTTATTTTTAATTAATAAAAATTTCTTTGAGATTACATCTTTACTTTACGATATGTATATATTGATTGCAATTCGGTGGTAGATGAATTGAACTTATCAAAGGGCCCAACGTGTCAAGGCGTATATCAGTTCAATTTAATAAATCAAGGAAATTGTCTAATCAATGATAGAAAAATGTCATGTACAATGTGCATAGAAAATATGTATTTTAACTCTCTTATAAAGAAAAGTTTAATAACATTTGCCATTTTTTGTATTTTTTTTGTCTTCGTAATTTTTTCATAAAAATATGTATAAGCCTCTTTTCGCCATTTTTTGTAAATTTGTTGTCTTCGTAATTTTTTCATAAGCACCTTTTCGTAAACGATATTTGATTGGATTCTATAATACATAATGTTTAAAACAATCAAACTTTCATTTGAAATTAAAAAATAAATTATATGTCTTAATATAATCTATTGAACAGATGTTTCACATATTTAATTATCTAACATTGCCGAACATAAATGTTTACTTTGTCATTTAGTAGCCGATTTGTGGTTTGTTGAACTATCTAATTTTTTAATTATTATTTTTGAACAAATGCCTAACTTTCATAATTATGCACAGACGAATACTTGATTGCTCGATTACTCGATTACTCGAGTAAATTAGAAGCACTGCATTGATTTCTACAATTATCTCATTAATAATTAAATCAAATGTTCTGCCAATAGATATATTCTTTTGCGTTTATTTTGTATTATTTTTCGTATTTAATAACCCAATCAACTTATAAATGCAGATTTTACATTCGTGAATTGATAAGTTTGCTTGCATTTGTATTTAACTGAACGATTAAACTTTGTCAACAACAGTTTATGTTAGCATTGCAAAAAATGCTATATAGTATCATCTTTATATATAGTGTATCTGATTAATGAAACTTAAAAATAATTATAAATGAATTAAATTATCAAATGTAATTAAGACGATAATGTATATTAAAAATATTTTAATTTAATCATAATCGTTAATACGTATCACTAATAAAATTCAAATGTCCAATTTTTAGAGTCTATTAGATTGACATCTGAGTTACTTATTTATACTGAGCTTGAAAAACATTTTACTGCTGAAATTATTTTACTTTAACTATGCACCGAAAACATTAATTTTCTGTTTAAAAATAAAATATGGGAGACAGTTGACGGTTTGTACTGGTGTCAGCAAGCACCAGTACTCGTTGAGTTAGGAGGCAACGGGATTCTAAATATTTGATAATATTATAAAAAAGGAATGTAGATGATGCGTTTATTCTTTAAAAAACCATTTGATTATATAATAGTTAAGCAAATAACGTTAATGGGAACATTAAGTAGACATTGAGAGCATGAAGAATTAAAATAATATATTTTAAAGTACTATATTATTTTATAAATTAAAATTATTTATATAATATATTATGAATGGATGATCCAAATCAGTTCAACTATTTATAAACTCAACGAACTAGAATTTAGGCGATAAGTTTCGACGACTCATAACATCATTGTTAACATCTATGCACACGTTACTATCAAATAAAAACTATCATTTTAAAAATTACGCTTCTGTATTGTTTAATTATTTTGATTGAACGTCACATGACCAGGCTTTAATAATAATATTTTAAATTATATTAATTAAAAATAATATATCATTTTATAAATTTAAATAATTTTAAATAATATTAATTTAAAGTACTATATTATTTTATAAATTAAAATGATTTATTTAATATATTATTAGGCAACAAATAAGTATACGTAGTTTTTCAAATAGAAAAATATATTTTGTATTTACCCCACTTTAGATACTTTCATGTTACCGATATCATTTTTTACATGAAGAATGAAAATTAAGAAATAAATCAAAACATTAACATTTCTTCCTGGGTACCTAATAAATAAATGCATATTCCTATATGTATTCTCGAATTAATTCAAAATAATAATGAATATAAGAAAGATCAATTTTTAAAATTTTCTAAAAATAAATAAAAAATATAAAAATTAAAATATCTCATTGTACCTTAAGAATACATCCGTCGTGAAAAGATTTTAGTCTCGAATACTTTATACATGTGTCTACTCAATACTGAAAGCCCATTATTATTGCAATTAACCTTGGGTTGTCTCGGATTAATTTGTAAAATAATAATGAATATAATTAAAGTCAAGTTATTTATTAAATTTTCATGTAATTATCGTGTTAATTACACGATAATTAATTACGTGATAATTAATTTCATTAATTATCGTGTTAATGGGAACATTAAGTAGACCTTAATAAACTGAAGACAGTCAGATATCGTTCTTATTAATATTTTAATATTTAAATATTTAAATTTCTTAAATTTATTACTTAAAGATATTACTTAGATATAAGTAATTCAAAGTTGAAGCTTTCTACGACTTCATTGCTTTTTTAGTACATTAAATGAATTTGAATATATAATGTTTGAAAATCAACAAATGTTCGACAGAATTTAGAGATATTAAGTAAAGAAAGTATATTCTGTTAATAAATATTATTCTCATTGTTATGAATATTATTCTCCTTGTTAAAATAATTAACTATTCATAAAAAGAGAGGTAAATATAAAATGTTTATTAAAATAATTTATTACTTTTTAAATTTACCTCTAGATGCATTGAAGTATAAACAATGACTCTTTCTTTATAAATTTTACTTAAACTAGTTCCAACTATCACAACATTTAATTAGATTTAAGAATTTAAATTTATACAGTATTAGTTAAAATCAGGATGCAAAAAACATTAAATACTTTTTTAAAGTATAAATTAAAAACTAAACGTCAAGTTTTATTGCATTTCTCAATTGACTAATGTGGGAAAAGAAGTACTGAAGTAAGCAATAAATTTTCTTTGGAAGTAGTGACATTTGAAAGTAGTAGCATTTGGAAGTAGTAGCATTTGGAAGTAGTGGCATTTGGAAGTAGTGGAATTTGGAAATAGTGACATTTGGAAGTAGTGGCATTTGGAAGTAGTGGCATTTGGAAGTAGTGGCATTTGGAAGTAGTGGCATTTGGAAGTGGTGGCATTTGGAAGTGGTGGCATTTGGAAGTAGTGGAATTTGGAAATAGTGAAATTTGGAAGTAGTGGCATTTGGAAGTAGTGGCATTTGGAAGTAGTGGCATTTGGAAGTAGTGGCATTTGGAAGTAGTGGCATTTGGAAGTGGTGGCATTTGGAAGTAGTGGCATTTGGAAGTAGTGGCATTTGGAAGTAGTGGCATTTGGAAGTAGTGGCATTTGGAAGTAGTGGCATTTGGAAGTAGTGGCATTTGGAAGTAGTGGGCCGTAATCACTTTCTGTATATAAAGCATATATATAAACTATTTAGATATCAATATAGTTAAAATATAAAGTATACTTTGAGGTATACTCGTGTTGAGTATATACTCTTTTAAAAACTAATCATTCGTCGGGTCAGCCACGAATTTATATTTTACTTGTGTTGATTTTATTTTATATATTTAAAAGTCAACAATCATTTGATTGCATTCACATTCTTGGACTATTAAAAAATGGTATTTTAGTTAAGAAAATAAAAAACAAATAAAAAAGAAATAAAAATTAAATAAAAGTAAGTGCTTTTCATTTCCCTATTGTAATTAGCTGAAATTCCGTTCAAAAGAAAATTTTGGAATGATTGTTTATGATTGCATTTTATTTAGCGTATTCCATGTTTATTATGAACAGTATATCGGACTGTTACGTCTCACAGTGAGCAATTTGCTATACTCGATCATTGGTGTATTCGTTTGTGTTATGATATTGCTGAGTTTCGATATCCAGTCGTCTTTGGTTGTACTAGTTACACTTATAACAACGATGGCCGAACTAATGGGCGCAATGTATCTCTTCAATATTAAATTAAATGCCATTTCACTTGTAAATCTAGTGATGGTGAGTTATCCTCTTTACTTATAATTTCATAAATTACAACTTAGCAAAAATTAATGTTTATATAAAATCAAGCTTAAAATTTATAAATTATTAATAATCTATAAATAATATTAATTTATAAATAGTTAATTATTCTATAATTTGTTATTTATGTAATTTTATATTATTTTATGATATCATTTTACATTGATCTTATCAGAATAGCAAATTGAACTTACTGACATTTAAATAAAAACCAACGTAAATGTATTAAGTAAATATAATATTAATTATGATTTTTAAATAGAAAAATAAATACTGTAAATATATAAACATTTAAATATAGCACTTATTTAAATATAATTGAATAAAACACTAAATCCTCACACTACGAGGCTTTAGTTGATATTCAGGTGTCCGATTAAACCGTGTATTGCATTGATCGGTGTCTCCCGTTAGATCTTGAAATTTGAATGGGTCGATTGACTCAAAAGTATGTTCTAAATTTTTATTTGAGTTTATTAATTCTGTAAAATATTCCAATTCTTTTGACTTTCCTGGTCATTGTTTTTTTTCTAAATTCCGCTTTTATCAATCCAATTTTCCTCAAGTTCCGCTGTGTATAAGGTAGCAAGTTTTGGAGCCGATGATGTTCCATTCCTGTCCTATTTACTTACTTATACTTAACTACGTTGAATTGAAACAGATTATTAATCAAAACAATTGATGCTGAGTCTACGTTGAAATTAATTTCCTTGCTATCCCAATTATGGGTTTCCATTTTTTATCTTAATAATTAAGATATACAAAAAAATCCAAAAATTACATGGTCACAGCTGTATTTAGATGACTCGGTGCCAAGGTGTCTGGGCAGGTGAAATCCCAAGGCCAAACACCTGCCACTTGACCATGGAGTCAGTGACAATCCATCCGGCCGCCTGTCATCATGTTGCGCCAGTGACTTCGGCTCCAAACGCGATGGGATTTCTGCCGACATAAGTGCACGCTTGATGAGATCGTTGACTGCGCTGTGGCGTGACAATCTGCCGATGGACTTGTGGCAGCTGAGCTCATGTTCTGTAGCGAAGGACGGTTGGACTGGCATAAAACCCGCTCGAGACTGTTATTCGGTCACTGCAGTAGTGTATGTCGATTCGCTGATACCGCAGTAGTCATTTAGTCGCACTGGCAGGATCCGAGTTATGAGTGTTTGCGACCCGGCGACTGATGATAGGAAGGCCGGTAGAGCAATATCCGTCGCTCTCCTGATGCCGAGTCTGCCGTTAGCAACCGGTAGTGATGCCTGGTCCCATGCCCCATCGGACAGCGCAATATTGAGGACGGACTGCAACGACGACCGAATTACGTTGTCGTATTCAAACAACAGCTGCTTCCTGTAGCATGGCGCGCTGCGTAGAGTGAACATCGTCTTCGGTATCGCGAAGCAGTTTTTTAGCAGGAACAGCGCATCGTGAGCGTATAGAAGCGTTAGCCGGCTAGACATGCGTTGTAAGTCATGCAGTTTTATTTCCAATGTCTTGTCCACGATCTTCTCACATCCGATTGGTGCTCCAAGTAACATTGCAGATGCTGGGTCGACGTGTTTGACGTCTTGAGCGACTGCCTCGAAACTTCTCACAACATAGTTGTCGTCAGTAATGAGCTCACGCCTGCCAACATTGATGACGAGTCCCAGCTCCTTTCCCCGCGCCGTCAACATACTCCAGTCTGAGAGCAACATGTGCACATCACCACCTAACGTGGCATCATCCATGTACCAGATATTGCACTCGGACTTGATGCGCTTTGTCAGTGTCAAGGCAGTCAGGCATAAGAGCATCGGACCAAAAGGATCGCCTTGCTGTGGTCCCTCGTCTGATATTAACGTGTACTGGCCGAAACGTAGGAACGATTTGCTGGAGTAGCAGCTGGACAGGTATGGATACAGCTCCGGTAGCTCTCCGCCTATTACTGTCAACATCGCATCGCGGCTCAGAGTGTTGAAAGCGTTTGCGAAGTCGATTTTCAACATAGCCTGTCCACTGTCAATGTTCGCTAGATAGCAGCGAGCTGCGTGTGCAACTACCTTTGCTCCGTGTTGAAACCCGAAGCCAAGTTGAGATGGTGCCAATTTCGCGACTATTTCCATTTGATTGACAAATTCCATTTGATCGCATTTAAACTGTCATTGATTGGAATGTTGTATATAAGTTGGTCATATCCGGTGTTACATTCAATGACATCGTAGCTGGGTTCTCTGAAATTTATTTTTTATTTATGAGAATATAAATACTAATGTTTTATTTAAAACAAATTTTCATCAGCCAAAACATAAGCAGAAAAAAAAACATTTTTAAAATTATTTATTCCTTTTATTTATTTTAAGGATGTCGGAGTGGCTGTTGAATTTTTCGTTCACATAGCTCGTGATTTTTCATTATCTTCTGAGAGCGATTCTATCACTCGAGCAAAACATGTTATTGAGCACGTTGGATTATTTGTAAGTGTTTTTAGAAAATAACTTTTACAATTGACCAAGCAACTTTACATAAAAGAAGCTGTATCAACAGCTAAGTAATTGAGATAATTGATAACAGTTGAAAAATCGAGCAAGTAGCCAATTTAAAATGAGTATGATTTTTTGAACTGTGTATAGGAGTGGTCACGTGTCTCGAATTAGTGACGGGAATAAACACCAAGTTAGCACATTTATCGCATTTAGATTAAGAATAATAAAAAATAGAATTTTTTATTAATTCATTTTAGAATTTGGAAACAAATTCTAAAATTCAAAATCTTACAGTGTGAAACGTTTTTAACTAAAAAGGGCAACAAATTGGCCGTAAACAAAATAGCTGGAACTAAATAGTAGACGACGATATAGTAGACGACGTACTATTTTGAAGGCTTAAACATTTAAATATTTCAATGTAAAAATTATAAATACTTAGTCTTTAAAATTTAGTTTTTAGGATTAATAGATGCACCAGAATTAAGAATATGTCATTTGAAGGACAAATGACATATTTGTATGTTATTTGTATGTTATTTTTTATATGTTATTATACTAAGATAATATATAATAAATAAGGATAAATAAATCAGATTAGATCAATTAGATCATACGGACGCTGATTTATAAAATTATTAATTATTGTATTATTTAAATTTTATTAAGAATAAAAATATTTTTTATTTTTTAATTGTGCTCCTCCTGATGACCTCTAATACTTATTCTAATACATCGTTTGTTATTTATTAGTCAATTAATAAAAATGACTTTTATTCAAAATTTGCATTTTAAATTTTAACTTGATATAAATTATATAAACTCTTATATAACAAATTATTAATTATTAATTATTTATTAATTATATTTAATTAATAATTAATTATCATTTACTTAACAAATATGTTATAAATAATATGATAATTGACTTTTTAATATTTAAAAATATTTTAATATTTTCATACTTAAATACTTATTTTAATATTTAAAATACTTTTTAATATATTAATATTATTGACTTTTCTTGATTTTACTATTGCAAAAATAGTTATTTTTAATTATTTATGAAATTATTACATAAATTACAATTTATAATTATTTTTATAATTAAAAAATAATAGAAAATTATTTTGATAATTTCCAACAACAGACACCATGAGCTATCAAAATCAGATCAGCAAACTGAGTCTACGTATTTTGTATTATTTGTAAATAAAAAAATAATGCTAAATAAAATTCAAATAATTTAATAACTGAAAATGACTTTAAAAATTAAAATTTTATATAATTAAAATTTTAAATAAAATTTAATTTTTATGAACTGGATAATAAATAACATACGATGTAGCATAATTGAAATAATCATGCATTGAAATAAAGATTGAAAGTCATCAGAAGAACTGCTGGGTTATCAGTTTTCGGTCATTATTGCATTAGAAGTAAGACTAGATTATTAATATTAGATTATTAATATAAGATTAATAATATTAGATTGTTAGATTACCAAATATTAATATTTGGTAATATTATATAATTTTAATATTAGATTACCAAAATGCGAAAATTCAATTTTGATGAACTAATTAATAGATAATAGTTAACCATGCACCAGAATAAAGATTTGAAGTAATCCGTTGGAGCTGCGGCGATATCTAGTTTTGACCAATTTTGCATTAGAAGTAAGATTAGATTATTAATATTATTATTAATAATAATTATTAATAATTATTAATATTATAAAGAAATTTTATTCGTCAAATTTACATCACTGAGGTTCCTTCAAACAGGCCTTTACAACGTCACATTTATTGTGAATGTATCAAAGCATTCGCTGCTCTTCACTCGCGTTGTTCGGTTGAGTACATACTAGCCGACGCCAAGGAATACAGCTTGCACGAATGCCCAAGCTCACAGCCTTTGCCATAGTGAAACCAAATTTGGATCGAAGCAGTCGGATCATTATATGGAATTAATATTATTATATTAATAATATTAATATAAGCTACAACTTATAATTGCAAAATTTTATGACATTTGATGTTCGTTGATTTACTTCTCAATGTAGCTTCTCCAATAATCTTATAGAAGAAAATTTTGTTTTAACGATTTAATTAGATGTTTATATTTATAACGTTTTGTAACAAGTAAAAAATTACTGCGAAAAATATTAATATGAAAATTATATAATTGCGTTATTATTTATGATAATATTTAAAATCATTTTTGTATTATTATAATTTATAAAAAGACTTTCAATACAACTATTTTAATTAACACGAACAGCAAAGTATAAACATGTATGCTTGTTACAATTTCGTCGGAAAGGTTAACCCGGAATGCGCCTACCACAGATGCCTAGCCATCAATGGGGCGTTTCGACCTTAGTCTACTCATCACTAAGTGTGGTCTCATCATTGTGGCCCTGTAGCTACACAACTTCGACAATACTAACTCCTCAGTAAACCTCTGAAAGGAATTCACTAAGCGCACACTTCTTCATCGGTGACCAGCCTTACATCTTGTATAATTTGCGTAAGCAGTGGCTTCACAGGACAGAACGTGTGCAATCGTTCCTTCCTTCATCAGCTTACTAAGGTTGCTGAACAAGCAACATGCTGGTATTCAGCTAAAGCACAATGCACTAGCAAAAGCTCTCTAGCTACAAAGCACGAGCAAAGCTCTAGCGCAAATGCTAAGATTCGTCACTCCACATATAGTGGTTATATGAATTGAAAACTACTGGTGACGTTATATTAATAAGAAAGACTTTCAATGCAACTTTTTAATTAACACGAACAGGAAAGTATACACTTGCATGCTTTTTTACAACCTTCGTCGAGAAGGTTAATCCAAAATGCGCCTACCACAGACGCTTAGCATACATTGAGGCGTTTCGACCTTAGTCTACTCATCACAACATGGTGGTCTCATTATCTTGTAGTGATGAGACCACCCTGTAGTTGTATCATCACCCTCTTATTATAATTTATAATAATATATCATAATATTATATATAATATAATTATATAATTTATATGAATATTATTTATAAATATATTATATATAAATATATTATAATATAATAAATTTTATAATATAATATAATATAATTTTATTCATCAAATTATAAATTTATTATTTTATATTATAATATAATAAATTTTATAATATAATATAATATAATTTTATTCATCAAATTATAAATTTATTATTTTATCTTAAGAAAATATCTTAAGATAAAGATATATTTTATCTTTATTTTTCATCAAAGAATAAAAGATAAAATTGTTTAGAATTTAAAATTCTGAAATTTTATTTTTTTAATGAGAAGGTTTAATATAAGATGAAGTTTTTTATAAATATCGATACAACAAATACATATTTACCCAATTCGCATCAATTTTTTTTATAAAATTACACATAAAATAGTTAAAAAAAACTATAAAACTATACACATTAAACAGTAATTCATATAATTAAGAAATAATTTAAGTTTTACCATTTTAATTTTATTTAAAATTTTAATTTAGTTTGTAATAATTTAGATCTTCATTGGTGTCAGTTTATCTGAGCTTGTTAGTATATTTACAATGTCATTTGCGCAGTCTAAACTATTCCGGACATATTTTTTTAAAATGTATGCAATTCTAATAGTAACATGCACTATTAAAAGTTTGGTGTTTTTGCCGGTGTTCCTAAGCTATTGTGGTAAGTCAGTTTTGCTTCCATATTAATCTTTGCATTCAAAAAAATAAAATATTTGATTTCATCTGTAAAAATATGATGTCAAATTTGCTAAAAATTGATAAATGCAAATCTAATGATAATCTTAAACTAATAATCTGATAAATAAACTGATAATCTTATTTTTTTTTCAAAATAATTCTTAATACTTTTTTATTTATTTTAAGAGTTTCTGTTTTCAAACAAAATACTTATCCAATATTTGGTATCAAATTGTCAGCTACAAGATCATTGCTGACCAAGATTATTAATAATTTTAATAATATTAAATTGATTGTTCACTCATATTGGATTATTTATTAGTGGAGAGAGTGAAGAAAATATTTATTTAATCGAATTTTCAATAGCCTACTGTTATCATCTTCAGGAGTAATTGTTACAAAAATATTTTTACAATTTGTAACATTTACTCCTGAATATGATAGGAATACTCCTGAATAGATAAAAATAATAAATAATAAATAATTTTAATAATAAATAATATAAATTAATAAATAATTTTAATAATATATTTATATTATTAAATAAATAGTTGATTATATAATATATAATCATATATTATGTAGTATTAACATATTATTTTAATAATATATTATATTATTAATAATTAAAAAAGTTCTAATTAAAATTTATTCTGATAAAGCAAATATGTGCCAGCATCCAATAGTTAATTTAAAAAATCACATGCTAAAATTTGAATTTTTGAATTTATTAAACTGCGAGTTAATTGCAATGTTAGTGTTTGTACTGTAAAGTAATATAAATATTTCACTTTACATATATATAGCAGGTTTAAGTAATTTATTGCTTTAAAATATGTATAATTTACTTTTGTATCGTGTTTTCTTAAATCATATTAATCAATTAATCATAAATTCTGAAAAATTTAAATTAATTTATAATTAAATTATTGCAAATTATTTATTAAGTTATATATTTTTTATTCTGTAATTTTTATTTTTTAATTTTAAATGTCTATTTAATATGTAAATATTAAGATATAAATTGATATATACTCATATATATTTTTTCTTTTTATTATTCAAGTTTTAAACTATTATAAATTGCCACTTTATCTGGATTAAAACACTTTAGGAAAGAACACTTGGAAATCAAAAATAAAATTTTATTTTTTAAAATACCCATATGCTTTATTCTATTGTAATAATTTATTATAGTATGGAATCAAATAAACTTGTATTATATAAATAAAAGTTTATTATAGTATGGAATTAAATAAACTTGTATTTTTCGAAAAAAAAATTGTCAGTCCAATATTTCAATAGCCGCTGCTATCAAAGTTCCTGACGATGATAGCAGCAGCTATTGAAATATTAGACTGATTTGTTTCTCGAATAATTTTTTTTTCTCGAATAATACAAGTTTATTTGATTCCATACTATAATAAATTATAAAATTTTATCTTGCTAATCCGTCTTAAACAAATAACCTAATATTTCTAATTCCAATATTCATACTGTATTTGATTCATTCTTTTGATTTTTTAGGTCCCAAGCGTGTACATTCCGAAGAAACTGAAATGGAAATAAATGACTTAAACACGATGTAAATTATTTTTGTTGATTAAAAAATTTGCCATAATTTGCATGTACTACTTTTATGATAAAAAATTTATATTATCATAAATTTTTAATAAATGATTATATTTTTAAATTCTCTTAAATGACTTTAAATTTGTTTACTGTGTTTTAAATTTGTTTGTTTTAAATTTATTTACTGTGTTTTCAATAAGTTTACTGGGTTATGTTAAATGTTAATTTATTATGTTTTAAATTTGTTTACTGTTTTTTATACTTGTAAACTGTGTTTTAAATTTGTTTACTGTGTTTTAAATTTGTTTACTGTGTTTTAAATATGTTTACTGGTTTATGTTTAATGTTAATTTATTATGTTTTAAATTTGTTTACTGTTTTTTAAACTTGTAAACTGTGTTTTAAATTTGTTTACTGTGTTTTAAATTTGTTTACAGTGTTTTAAATTTGTTTACTGTGTTTTAAACATGTCTACTTTGTAATGTTTAATGTTAATTTATTATGTTTTAAATTTGTTTACTGTTTTTTGAACTTGTAAACTGTGTTTTAAATGTGTTTACTGTGTTTTAAATTTGTTTACTGTGTTTTAAACATGTCTACTGGGTTATGTTCAATGTTAATTTATTATGTTTTAAATTTGTTTACTGTTTTTTTAAACTTGTAAACTGTGTTTTAAACTTTTTACTGTGTTTTAAATTTGTTTACTGTGTTTTAAATATGTCTACTGGTTTATGTTTTATGTTAATTTATTATGTTTTAAATTTGTTTACTGTTTTTTAAACTTGTAGACTGTGTTTTAAATGTGTTTACTGTGTTTTAAATTTTTTTACTGTGTTTTAAATATGTTTACTGCTATATGTTTAATTTTAATTTTTTATGTTTTAAATTTGTTTACTGTTTTTTAAACTTGTAAACTGTGATTTAAATTTGTTTACTGCGTTTTAAATTTGTTTACTGTGTTTTAAACATGTCTACTGGGTTGTGTTTAATGTTAATTTATTTTGTTTTAAATTTGTTTACTGTTTTTTAAACTTGTAAACTCTGTTTTAAATGTGTTTACTGTGTTTTAAATTTATTTACTGTGTTTTAAATATGTTTACTGGTTTATGTTTAATGTTAATTTATCATGATTTAAATTTGTTTACTTTGTTTTAAATATGTTTACTGGTATATTTTTAATTTTAATTTTTTGTGTTTTAAATTTGTTTACTGTTTTTTAAACTTGTAAACTGTGTTTTAAATTTGTTTACTGCGTTTTAAATTTGTTTACTGTGTTTTAAACATGTCTACTAGGTTATGTTTAATGTTAATTTGTTATGTTTTTAATTTGTTTTTTGTTTTTTAAACTAGTAAACTCTGTTTTAAATTTGTTTACTGCGTTTTAAATATGTTTACTGTGTTTTAAACATGTCTACTGGGTTGTGTTTAATGTTAATTTATTTTGTTTTAAATTTGTTTACTGTTTTTTAAACTTGTAAACTCTGTTTTAAATGTGTTTACTGTGTTTTAAATTTATTTACTGTGTTTTAAATATGTTTACTGGTTTATGTTAAATGTTAATTTATCATGTTTAAAATTTGTTTACTGTGTTTTAAATATGTTTACTAGAATATGTTTAATTTTAATTTTTTATGTTTTAAATTTGTTTACTGTTTTTTAAACTTGTAAACTGTGTTTTAAATTTGTTTACTGCGTTTTAAATTTGTTTACTGTGTTTTAAACATGTCTACTGGGTTATGATTAATGTTAATTTGTTATGTTTTTAATTTGTTTTCTGTTTTTTAAACTTGTAAACTCTGTTTTAAATGTGTTTACTGTGTTTTAAATTTATTTACTGTGTTTTAAATATGTTTACTGGTTTATGTTTAATGTTAATTTATCATGTTTTAAATTTGTTTACTGTTTTTTAAACTTGAAAACTGTGTTTTAAATGTGTTTCTGTGTTTTAAATTTGTTTACTGTGTTTTAAACATGTCTACTTGGTTATGTTTAATGTTAATTTATTATGTTTTAAATTTGTTTACTGTTTTTAACTTGTAAACTGTGTTTTAAATGTGTTTACTGTGTTTTAAATTTGTTTACTGTGTTTTAAACATGTCTACTGGGTTATGTTTAATGTTAATTTGTTATGTTTTAAATTTGTTTACTGTTTTTGAACTTGTAAACTGTGTTTTAAATGTGTTTACTGTGTTTTAAATTTGTTTACTGTGTTTCAAACATGTTTACTGGTTTATGTTTAATGCTTATTTATTATGTTTTAAATTTGTTTACTGTGTTTTAAACATGTTTACTGGTATATGTTTAATTTTAATTTATTGTGTTTTAAATTTGTTTACTGTGTTTTAAACATATCTACTGGGTTATGTTTATGTTAATTTTTTTTTGTTTTAAATTTGTTTACTGTTTTTTAAACTTGAAAACTGTGTTTTTAATGTGTTTACTGTGTTTTAAATTTGTTTACTTTGTTTTAAATATGTTTACTGGTTTATGTTTAATTTTAATTTATTATGTTTTAAATTTGTTTAATGTTTTTTTAACTTGTAAACTGTGTTTTAAATTTGTTTACTGCGTTTTAAATTTGTTTACTGAGTTTTAAACATGTCTACTGGGTTATGTTCAATGTTAATTTATTATGTTTTAAATTTGTTTACTATTTTTTAAACTTGTAAGCTGTGTTTTAAATTTGTTTACCGTGTTGTCAATTTTTTTACTGTGTTGTAAACATGTCTACTGGGTTATGTTTTATGTCTATTTATTATGTTTTAAATTTGTTTACTGTTTTTTAAACTTGTAAACTGTGTTTTGAATGTGTTTACTGTGTTTTAAATTTGTTTACTGTGTTTTAAACACGTCTACTGGGTTATGTTAAATGTTAATTGTTTATCTTTTAAATTTGTTTTCTGTTTTTTAAACTTGTAAACTGTGTTTTAAATGTGTTCACTGTGTTTTAAATGTGTTTACTGTGTTTTAAACATGTCTACTTGGTTATGTTTTATGTTAATTTATTATGTTTTGAATTTGTTTACTGTGTTTTAAACATGCTTACTGGTTTATGTTTAATGTTAATTTATAATGTTTTAAATTTGTTTACTGTTTTTAAACTTGTAAACAGTGTTTTAAATGTGTTTGCTGTGTTTTAAACATGTCTACTGGGTTATGTTTAATGTTAATTTATTATGTTTTAAATTTGTTTACTGTTTTTTAAACTTGTAAACTGTGTTTTAAATGTGTTTATTGTTTTTTAAACATGTCTACTGGTTTATGTTTTTTGTTAATTGTTTATCTTTTTAATTTGTTTACTGTTTTTTAATCTTGAAAACTGTGTTTTAAATGTGTATATTTTGTTTTAAATTTAATTACTGTGTTTTGAATATGTTAACTAGGTTATGTTTAATGTTAATTTATTGTGTTTTAAATTTGTTTACTCTTTTTTAAACTTGTAAACTGTGTTTTTAATGTGTTTACTGTGTTTTAAATTTGTTTACTGTGTTTTAAAGATGTCTACTGGGTTATGTTTTGTGTTAATTTATTATGTTTTAAATTTGTTTACTGTTTTTTAAACTTGTAAACTGGGTTTTAATGTGTTTACTGTGTTTTAAATTTGTTTACTGTGTTTTAAACATGTCTACTGGGTTATGTTTTATGTTAATTTATTATCTTTTAAATTTGTTTACTGTTTTTTAAACTTGTAAACTGTGTTTTAAATGTGTTTAGTGTGTTTTAAATGTGTTTACTGTGTTTTAAAGATGTCCACTGGTTTATGTTTTATGTTAATTGTTTATCTTTTAAATTTGTTTACTGTTTTTTAATCTTGTAAACTGTGTTTTAAATGTGTATATTTTGTTTTAAATTTATTTACTGTGTTTTAACTATGTTTACTGGTTTATGTTTAATGTTTATTGTTTATCTTTTAAATTTGTTTACTGTTTTTTAAATTGTAAACTGTGTTTTAAATGTGTTTACTGTGTTTTAAATTGGGTTCTGTGTTTTAAATTTATTTACTGTGTTTTAAATATGTTTACTGGTTTATGTTTAAAGTTAATTTATTATGTTTTGAATTTGTTTACTGTTTGTTTAACTTGTAAACTGTGTTCTAAATTTGTTTACTGTGTTTTAAATTTGTTTACTGTGTTTTAAACACGTTTACTTGTTTATGTTTAATGTTAATTTTTTGTGTTTTAAATTTGTTTGCTGTTTTTTAAACTTGTACACTGTGTTTTAAATGTGTTTACTGTGTTAAAAATTTGTTTACTGTGTTTTAAACATGTCTACTGGGTTATGTTTTATGTTAATTTATTTTGTTTTTAATTTGTTTACTGTTTTTAAAACTTGTTTTTTAAATTTGTTTACTGTGTTTTAAACATGTCTACTGGGTTATATTGAATGTTAATTTAATATGTTTTAAAATTGTTTACTGTTTTTTAAACTTCTAAACTGTGTTTTAGATGGGTTTTTACTGTGTTTTAAATTTATTTACTGTGTTTTGAATATGTTTACTGGTTTATGTTTAATGTTAATTTATTATGTTTTAAATTTGTTTACTGTTTTTTAAACTTTTAAACTGTGTTTTTAATCTGTTTACTGTGTTTTAAATTTGTTTACTTTGTTTTAAATATGTTTACTAGTATATGTTTAATTTTAATTTGTTATGTTTTAAACTTGTTTACTGTTTTTTAAACTTGTAAACTGTGTTTTAAATTTGTTTACTGTGTTTTAAATTTGTTTACTGTGTTTTAAATATGTCTACCGGGTTATGTTTAATGTTAATTTATTATGTTCTAAATTTGTTTTCTGTTTTTTAAAATTGAAGTTGCGTTTAAATTTGTTTACTGTGTTTTAAATGTGTTTACTGTGTTTTAAAGATGTCTACTGTGTTATGTTTAATGTTAATTGTTTATCTTTTAAATTTTTTTACTGTTTTTTAAACTTGAACACTGTGTTTTAAATGTGTATATTTTGTTTTAAATTTATTTACTGTGTTTTAACTATGTTTACTGGTTTATGTTTAATGTTAATTTATTATGTTTTAAATTTGTTTACTGTTTTTTAAACTTGTAAACTGTGTTTTAAATGTGTTTACTGTGTTTTAAATTTATTACTGTGTTTTAAACATTTTTACTGGGTTATGTTTAATGCTAATTTGTTATGTTTTAAATTTGTTTACTGTTTTTAAAACTTGTAAACTGTGTTTTAAATGTGTTTACTGTGTTTTAAATTGGTTTACTGTGTTTTAAACATGTCTTCTGAGGTTTGTTTAATGTTAATTTATTATGTTTTAGATTTGTTTACTGTGTTTTAAACATGTCTACTGGGTTCTTTTTAATGTTAATTTGTTATGTTTTTGATTTGTTTACTGTGTTTTAAACTTGTAAACTGTGTTTTAAATGTGTTTACTGTGTTTTAAATTTGTTTACTGTGTTTTAAACATGTCTACTAGTTTATGTTTTATGTTAATTTATCATGTTTTAAATTTGTTTACTGTTTTTCAAACTTGTAAACTGTGTTTTAAATGTGTTTACTGTGTTTTAAATTGGTTTACTGTGTTTTAAAAATGTCTACGGGGTTTTGTTTACTGTTTTTTAAATTGTAAACTGTGTTTTAAATGTGTTTACTGTGTTTTAAACATGTCTACTGGTTTATGTTTTTTGTTAATTTATTATGTTTTAAATTTGTTTATTGTTTTTTAAACTTGTAAACTGTGTTTTAAATTTTTTACCGTGTTTTAAATTTGTTTACTGTGTTTTAAACATATCTACTGGGTTATGTTTATGTTATGTTTTAAATTTGTTTACTGTTTTTAAAACTTGTAAACTGTGTTTTAAATGTGTTTACTGTGTTTTAAATTGGTTTACTGTGTTTTAAACATGTCTTCCGAGTTATGTTTAATGTTAATTTATTATGTTTTAAATTTGTTTACTGTGTTTTGAACATGTCTACTGGGTTATGTTTAATGTTAATTTTTTATGTTTTAAATTTGTTTACAGTTTTTTAAACTTGTTAACTGTGTTTTAGAAGTGTTTCCTGTGTTTTAAATTTGTTTACTGTGTTTTAAACATGTCTACTGGGTTATGTTTAATGTCAACTTATTATGTTTTAAATTTGTTTACTGTTTTTTAAACTTGTACACTGATTTTTAAATGTGCTTACTGTGTTTTAAATTTATTTACTGTGTTTTGAATATGTTTACTGGTATGTGTTTAATTTTAATTTATTTTGTTTAAAATTTGTTTACCATTTTTAAAACTTGTGAACTGTGTTTTAAATGTGTTTAGTGTGTTTTCAATTTGTTTACTGTGTTTTAAACATGTCTACTAGTTTATGTTTTTTGTTAATTTATTATGTTTTAAATTTGTTTACTGTTTTTTAAACTTGTAAACTGTGTTTTAAATTTTTTACTGTGTTTTAAATTTGTTTACTGTGTTTTAAACATATCTACTGGGTTATGTTTATGTTAATTTATTTTGTTTTAAATTTTTTTACTGTTTTTTAAACTTGTTTTTTAAATTTGTTTACTGTGTTTTAAACATGTCTACTGGGTTATGTTTAATGTTAATTTTTTATGTTTTAAATTTGTTTACTCTTTTTTAAACTTGTAAACTGTGTTTTAGAAGTGTTTCATGTGTTTTAAATTTGTTTACTGTGTTTTAAACATGTCTACTAGGTTATGTTTAATGTCAATTTATAATGTTTTAAATTTGTTTTCTGTTTTTTAAACTTGTACACTTAGTTTTAATTGTGCTTAGTGTGTTTTAAATTTATTTACTGTGTTTTGAATATGTTTACTGGTATATGTTTAATTTTAATTTTTTTTTGTTTTAAATTTGTTTACCGTTTTTAAAACTTGTAAACTGTGTTTTAAATATGTTTCCTGCGTTTTAAATTTGTTTACTGTGTTTTAAACATGTCTACTGGTTTATGTTAAATGTTAATTTATTATGTTTTAAATTTGTTTACTGTTTTTAGAACTTGTAAACTGTGTTTTAAATGTGTTTACTGTGTTTTAAATTTGTTTACTGTGTTTTAAACATGTCAACTTTGTTATGTTTAATGTTAATTTATTATGTTTTAAATTTGTTTACTGTTTTTAAACTTGTAAACTGTGTTTTAAATGTGTTTACTGTGTTTTAAATTTGTTTACTGTGTTTTAAACATGTCAACTTTGTTATGTTTAATGTTAATTTATCATGTTTTAAATTTGTTTACTCTTTTTTAAACTTGTAAACTGTGTTTTAGAAATGTTTCATGTGTTTTAAATTTGTTTACTGTGTTTTAAACATGTCTACTAGGTTATGTTTAATGTCAATTTATTATGTTTTAAATTTGTTTACTGTTTTTTTAAACTTGTAAACTGTGTTTTAATGGTGCTTAGTGTGTTTTAAATTTATTTACTGTGTTATGAATATGTTTACTGGTATATGTTTAATTTTAATTTATTTTGTTTTAAATTTGTTTACTGTTTTTAAAACTTGTAAACTGTGTTTTATATTTGTTTACTGCGTTTTAAATTTGTTTACTGTGTTTTAAACATGTCTACTGGGTTATGTTTAATGTTAATTTATTATGTTTTTAATTTGTTTACTGTTTTTTAAACTTGTAAACTCTGTTTTAAATGTGTTTACTGTGTTTTAAATTTTTTACTGTGTTTTAAATATGTTTACTGGTTTATGTTTAATGTTAATTTATCATGTTTTAAATTTGTTTACTGTTTTTTAAACTTGTAAACTGTGTTTGAATGTGTTTACTGGGTTTTTAATTTGTTTACTGTGTTTTAAACATGTCTACTGGGTTATGTTTTATGTTAATTTCTCATGTTTTAAATTTGTTTATTGGTTGTTAAACTTGTAAACTGTGTTTTAAATGTGTTTACTGTGTTTTAAATTTGTTTACTGTGTTTTAAACATGTCTACATGGTTATGTTTAATGTTAATTTATTATTTTTTAATATTGTTTACTGTCTTTTAAACTTAAAAACTGTGTTTAAAATGTGTTTACTGTGTTTTAAATTTGTTTACTGTTTTTTAAACTTGTAAACTGTGTTTTGAATGTGTTTACTGTGTTTTAAATTTGTTTACTGTGTTTTAAACACGTCTACTGGGTTATGTTAAATGTTTATTTATTATGTTTTAAATTTGTTTACTGTTTTTAAACTTGTAAACTGTGTTTTAAATGTGTTTACTGTGTTTTAAATTTGTTTACATTGTTTTAAATATGTTTACTGCTATATGTTTAATTTTAATTTATTATGTTTTAAATTTGTTTACTGTATTTTAAACTTGTAAACTGTGTTTTGAATGTGTTTACTGTGTTTTAAATTTGTTTACTGTGTTTTAAACATGTCTACTGGTTTATGTTTTTTGTTAATTTATTTTGTTTTAAATTTGTTTACTGTTTTTTAAACTTGTAAACTGTGTTTTAAACTTTTTACTGTGTTTTAAATTTGTTTACTGTGTTTTAAACATATCTACTGGGTTTTGTTCATGTTAATTTATTTTGTTTTAAATTTTTTTACTGTTTTTTAAACATGTTTTTTAAATTTGTTAACTGTGTTTTAAACATGTCTAATGGGTTATGTTTAATGTTAATTTATTATGTTTTAAATTTGTTTACAGTTTTTTAAACTTGTAAACTGTGTTTTAAATTTGTTTACTGTGTTGTAAACATGTCTACTGGGTTATGTTTTATGTCAATTTATTAT
The DNA here is from genome assembly GCA_012934845.2 of Pomphorhynchus laevis. NCBI lineage: Eukaryota > Metazoa > Acanthocephala > Palaeacanthocephala > Echinorhynchida > Pomphorhynchidae > Pomphorhynchus > Pomphorhynchus laevis. The sequence continues at coordinate 51,712 of WNNJ02000693.1, read as the reverse complement.
GTTTTAAATTTGTTTACTGTTTTTTAAACTTGTTTTTTTATTTGTTTACTGTGTTTAAAACATATCTACTGGGTTATGTTTTATGTTAATTTATTGTGTTTTAAATTTGTTTACTGTTTTTAAAACTTGTAAACTGTGTTTTAAATTTGTTTACTGCGTTTTTAATTTTTTACTGTGTTTTAAACATGTCTACTGGGTTATGTTTAATGTTAATTTATTATGTTTTAAATTTGTTTACTGTTTTTTAAACTTGTAAACTCTGTTTTAAATGTGTTTACTGTGTTTTAAATTTTTTTACTGTGTTTTAAATATGTTTACTGGTTTATGTTTAATGTTAATTTATCATGTTTCAAATTTGTTTACTTTTTTTTAAACTTGTAAACTGTGTTTTAAATGTGTTTACTGTGTTTTAAATTTGTTTACTATGTTTTAAACATGTCTACTGGGTTATGTTTAATGTCTATTTATTATGTTTTAAATTTGTTTACTGTTTTTTAAACTTGTAAACTGTGTTTTAAATGTGTTTACTGTGTTTAAGATTTGTTTACCGTGTTTTTAATATGTCTACTGGGTTATGTTTAATGTTAATTTATTATGTTTTAAATTTGTTTACTGTTTTTTAAACTTGTAAACTGTGTTTTAAATGTGTTTACTGTGTTTTAAATTGATTTACTTTGTTTTAAATGTTTACTGGTTTATGTTTAATGTTAATTTATCATGTTTCAAATTTGTTTACTTTTTTTTAAACTTGTAAACTGTGTTTTAAATGTGTTTACTGTGTTTTAAATTTGTTTACTATGTTTTAAACATGTCTACTGGGTTATGTTTAATGTCTATTTATTATGTTTTAAATTTGTTTACTGTTTTTTAAACTTGTAAACTGTGTTTTAAATGTGTTTACTGTGTTTAAGATTTGTTTACCGTGTTTTTAATATGTCTACTGGGTTATGTTTAATGTCAATTTATTATGTTTTAAATTTGTTTACTGTTTTTTTAAACTTGTAAACTGTGTTTTAAATGTGTTTACTGTGTTTTAAATTTGTTTACTTTGTTTTAAATGTTTACTGGTTTATGTTTTATGTTAATTTATTATGTTTCAAATTTGTTTACTTTTTTTTTAAACTTGTAAACTGTGTTTTAAATGTGTTTACTGTGTTTTAAATTTGTTTACTATGTTTTAAACATGTCTACTGGGTTATGTTTAATGTCTATTTATTATGTTTTAAATTTGTTTACTGTTTTTTAAACTTGTAAACTGTGTTTTAAATGTGTTTACTGTGTTTAAATTTGTTTACTATGTTTAAAACATGTCTACTGGGTTATGTTTAATGTCAATTTATTATGTTTTAAATTTGTTTACTGTTTTTTTAAACTTGTAAACTGTGTTTTAAATGTGTTTACTGTGTTTTAAATTTGTTTACTTTGTTTTAAATATGTTTACTGGTATATGTTTAATTTTAATTTATTTTGTTTTAAATTTGTTTACTGTATTTTTAACTTGTAAACTGTGTTTTGAATGTGTTTACTGTTTTAAATTTGTTTAATGTGTTTTAAACATAGCTACTGGTTTATGTTTTTTTGTTAATTTATAAGGTTTTAAATTTGTTTACTGTTTTTTAAACTTTAAACTGTGTTTTTAATTTTTTACTGTGTTTTAAATTTGTTAACTGTGTTTATCACATATCTCCTGGGATATGTTTATGTTAATTTATTTTGTTTTAAATTTTTTTACTGTTTTATAAACTTGTTTTTTAAATTTGTTTACTGTGTTTTAAACATGTCTACTGGGTTATGTTTTATGTTAATTTATTATGTTTTAAATTTGTTTACTGTTTTTTAAACTTGTAAACTGTGTTTTAGAAGTGTTTCCTGTGTTTTAAATTTGTTTACTGTGTTTTAAACATGTCTACTGGGTTATGTTTAATGTCAACTTATTATGTTTTAAATTTGTTTACTGTTTTTTAAACTTGTACACTGTGTTTTAAATGTGCTTACTGTGTTTTAAATTTATTTACTGTTTTGAATATGTTTACTGGTATATTTTTAATTTTAATTTATTTTGTTTAAAATTTGTTTACTGTTTTTAAAACTTGTAAACTGTGTTTTAAATTTGTTTCCTGCGTTTTAAATTTGTTTACTGTGTTTTAAACATGTCTACTGGGTTATGTTTAATTTTAATTTATTATGTTTTAAATTTGTTTACTGTTTTTTAAACTTGTAAACTGTGTTTTAAATGTGTTTACTGTGTTTTAAATTTGTTTACTGTGTTTTAAACATGTCTACTTTGTTATGTTTAATGTTAATTTATTATGTTTTGAATTTGTTTACTGTTTTCTAAACTTGTAAACTGTGTTTTAAATGCGTTTACTGTGTTTTAAATTTGTTTACTATGTTTAAAACATGTCTACTGGGTTATGTTTAATGTCAATTTATTATGTTTTAAATTTGTTTACTGTTTTTTAAACTTGTACACTGTGTTTTAAATGTGCTTAGTGTGTTTTAAATTTATTTACTGTGTTTTGAATATGTTTACTGGTATATGTTTAATTTTAATTTATTTTGTTTTAAATTTGTTTACCGTTTTTAAAACTTGTAAACTGTGTTTTAAATTTGTTTCCTGCGTTTTAAATTTGTTTACTGTGTTTTAAACATGTCTACTGGTTTATGTTAAATGTTAATTTATTATGTTTTAAATTTGTTTACTGTTTTTAAAACTTGTAATCTGTGTTTTAAATGTGTTTACTGTGTTTTAAATGTGTTTACTGTGTTATAAACATGTCTACTTTGTTATGTTTAATGTCAATTTATTATGTTTTAAATTTGTTTACTATTTTTTTAAACTTGTAAACTCTGTTTTAAATGTGTTTACTATGTTTTAAATTTATTTACTGTGTTTTAAATATGTTTACTGGTTTATGTTTAATGTTAATTTATCATGTTTGAAATTTGTTTACTGTTTTTTAAACATGTAAACTGTGTTTTAAATGTGTTTACTGTGTTTTAAATTTGTTTACTGTGTTTTAAACATGTCTACTGGGTTATGTTTTATGTTAGTTTATCATGTTTTTAATTTGTTTATTGTTTTTTAAACTTGTAAACTGTGTTTTAAATGTGTTTACTGTGTTTAAATTTGTTTACTGTGTTTTAAACATGTCTACCCAGTTATGTAAAATGTTAATTTATTTTGTTTTAAATTTGTTTACTGTTTTTTAAACTTGTAAACTGTGTTTTAAATGTGTTTACTGTGTTTTAAATTTGTTTACTGTTTTTTAAACTTGTAAACTGTGTTTTAAATGTGTTTACTGTGTTTTAAATTTGTTTACTGTGTTTTAAACATGTCTACTGGGTTATGTTTAATGTCAATTTATTATGTTTTAAATTTGTTTACTATTTTTTTAAACTTGTTAACTGTGTTTTAAATGTGTTTACTGTGTTTTAAATGTGTTTACTGTGTTATAAACATGTCTACTGGGTTATGTTTTATGTTAATTTTTTATGTATTAAATGTGTTTACTGTTTTTTAAACTTGTAAACTGTGTTTTAATGTGTTTACTGTGTTTTTAATTTTTTTACTGTGTTTTAAACATGTCTACTTGGTTATGTTTAATGTTAATTTGTTATGTTTTAAATTTGTTTACTGTTTTTTAAAATTGTAAACTGTGTTTTAAATGTGTTTATTGTGTTTTAAATTTGTTTTCTGTGTTTTAAACATGTCTACTGGTTTATGTTTAATGTTAATTTATTATGTTTTCAATTTGTTTACTGTTTTTTTAAACTTGTAAACTGTGTTTTAAATGTGTTTACGGTGTCTTAAATTTGTTTAATGTGTTTTAAATATGTTTACTGGTTTATGTTTAATGTTAATTGATAAGGTTTTAAATTTGTTTACTGTTTTTAATCTTGTAAACTGTGTTTTAAATTTGTTTACTGTGTTTTAAATTTGTTTACTTTGTTTTAAACATGTCTACTGGGTTATGTTTAATGTTAATTTATTATGTTTTAAATTTGTTTACTGTTTTTTAACTTGTAAACAATGTTTAAAATGTGTTTACTGTGTTTTAAACATGTCTACTTGGTTATGTTTTATGTTAATTTATTATGTTTTGAATTTGTTTACTGTTTTTTAAACTTGTAAACTGTGTTTAAATGTGTTTACTGTGTTTTAAATTTGTTTACTGTGTTTTAAACACGTCTACTGGGTTATGTTAAATGTTAATTGTTTATCTTTTAAATTTGTTTTCTGTTTTTTAAACTTGTAAACTGTGTTTAAAATGTGTTTACTGCGTTTTAAATTTGTTTACTGTGTTTTAAACATGTCTACTGGGTTATGTTTAATGTTAATTTATTATGTTTTAAATTTGTTTACTAATTTTTTAACTTGTAAACTGTGTTTTAAATATGTTTACTTTGTTTTAAATTTTTTTACTGTGTTTTAAATTTATTTACTGTGTTTTTAACATGTTTACTGGTTTATGTTCAATGTTTATTTTTTATGTTTTGAATTTGTTTACTGTTTTTTAAACTTGTAAACTGTGTTCTAAATTTGTTTACTGTGTTTTAAATTTGTTTACAGTGTATTAAACATGTCTACTGGGTTATGTTTAATGTTAATTTATTATGTTTTAAATTTGTTTACGGTTTTTTAACTTGTAAACTGTGTTTTAAGTTTGTTTACTGTGTTGTGAACATGTCTACTGGGTTATGTTTTATGTCTATTTATTATGTTTAAAATTTGTTTACTGTTTTTTAAACTTGTTTTTTTTTATTTGTTTACTGTGTTTAAAACATATCTACTGGGTTATGTTTTATGTTAATTTATTTTGTTTTAAATTTGTTTACTGTTTTTAAAACTTGTAGACTGTGTTTTAAATGTGTTTACTGTGTTTTAAATTTTTTTACTGTGTTTTAATTATGTCTACTGGGTTATGTTTAATGTTAATTTATTATGTTTTAAATTTGTTTACTGTTTTTTAAACTTGTTAACTGTGTTTTAAATGTGTTTACTGTGTTTTAAATTTGTTTACTGTGTTTTAAACATGTTCACTTGTTTATGTTTAATGTTAATTTATTATGTTTTAAATTTGTTTACTGTTTTTAAAACTTGTAAACTGTGTTTTAAATTTGTTTACTGCGTTTTTAATTTTTTACTGTGTTTTAAACATGTCTACTGGGTTATGTTTAATGTTAATTTATTATGTTTTAAATTTGTTTACTGTTTTTTAAACTTGTAAACTCTGTTTTAAATGTGTTTACTGTGTTTTAAATTTTTTTACTGTGTTTTAAATATGTTTACTGGTTTATGTTTAATGTTAATTTATCATGTTTTAAATTTGTTTGTTTTTTAAACTTGTAAACTGTGTTTTAAATGTGTTTACTGTGTTTTAAATGTATTTACTGTGTTTTAAACATTTCTACTGGGTTATGTTTAATGATAATTTATTATGTTTTAAATTTGTTTACTGTTTTTTAAACTTGTAAACTGTGTTTTAAATGTGTTTACTGTGTTTTAAATTTGTTTACCGTGTTTTAAATGTTTACTGGTTTATGTTTTATGTTAATTTATTATGTTTCAAATTTGTTTACTTTTTTTTAAACTTGTAAACAGTGTTTTAAATGTGTTTACTGTGTTTTAAATTTGTTTACTATGTTTTAAACATGTCTACTGGGTTATGTTTAATGTCTATTTATTATGTTTTAAATTTGTTTACTGTTTTTTAACATTGTAAACTGTGTTTTAAATGTGTTTACTGTGTTTAAGATTTGTTTACCGTGTTTTAAATATGTTTACTGGTTTATGTTAAATGTTAATTTATTATGTTTTAAATTTGTTTACTGTTTTTTAAACTTGTAAACTGTGTTTTAAATGTGTTTACTGTGTTTTAAATTTGTTTACTGTGTTTTAAATATGTCTACTGGGTTATGTTTAATGTTAATTTATTATGTTTTAAATTTGTTTACTGTTTTTCTATACTTGTAAACTGTGTTTTAAATGTGTTTACTGTGTTTTAAATTTGTTTACTATGTTTTTAATATGTTTACTGGGTTATGTTTAATGTCTATTTATTATTTTTAAATTTGTTTACTGTTTTTTAAAACTTGTTTTTTAATTTGTTTACTGCGTTTTAAATATGTTTACTGGTTTATGTTTAATGTTAATTTATTATGTTTTAAATTTGTTTACTGTTTTTTAAACTTGTAGACTGTGTTTTAAATGTTTTTACTGTGTTTTAAATGTGTTTACTGTGTTTTAAATGTGTTTACTGTGTTTTAAAGATGTCTACTGGGTTATGTTTAATGTTAATTGTTTATCTTTTAAATTTGTTTACTGTTTTTTAAACTTGTAAACTGTGTTTTAAATGTGTATATTTTGTTTTAAATTTATTTACTGTGTTTTAACTATGTTTACTGGTTTATGTTTAATGTTAATTTATTATGTTTTAAATTTGTTTACTGTTTTTTAAACTTGTAAACTGTGTTTTAAATGTGTTTACTGTGTTTTAAATTTGTTTACTGTGTTTTAAACATGTCTACTGGTTATGTTTAATGTCTATTTATTATTTTTAAATTTGTTTACTGTTTTTTAAACTTGTTTTTTTAATTTGTTTACTGTGTTTTAAATATGTTTACTGGTTTATGTTTTATGTTAATTTATTATGTTTTAAATTTGTTTACTGTTTTTTAAACTTGTAGACTGTGTTTTAAATGTGTTTACTGTGTTTTAAATTTTTTTACTGTGTTTTAATTATGTCTACTGGGTTATGTTTAATGTTAATTTATTATGTTTTAAATTTGTTTACTGTTTTTTAAACTTGTTAACTGTGTTTTAAATGTGTTTACTGTGTTTTAAATTTGTTTACTGTGTTTTAAACATGTTCACTTGTTTATGTTTAATGTTAATTTATTATGTTTTAAATTTGTTTACTGTTTTTTAAACTTGTAAACTGTGTTTTAAATGTGTTTACTGTGTTTTAAATTTGTTTACTGTGTTTTAAACATGTCTACTGGGTTATGTTTAATGTCTATTTATTATTTTTTAATTTGTTTACTGTTTTTTAAACTTGTTTTTTTAATTTGTTTACTGTGTTTTAAATATGTTTACTTGTTTATGTTTAATGTTTATTTATTATGTTTTAAATTTGTTTACTGTTTTTAAACTTGTAAACTGTGTTTTAAATGTGTTTACTGTGTTTTAAATTTGTTTACTGTTTTTTAAATATGTCTACTGGGTTATGTTTAATGTCTATTTATTATTTTTAAATTTGTTTACAGTTTTTAAACTTGTAAACTGTGTTTTAAATGTGTTTACTGTGTTTTATATTTGTTTACTGTGTTTTAAATTTGTTTACTGTGTTTTAAATATGTTTACTGGTTTATGTTAAATGTTAATTTATTATGTTTTAAATTTGTTTACTGTTTTTTAAACTTGTAAACTGTGTTTTAAATGTGTTTACTGTGTTTTAAATTTGTTTACTGTGTTTTAAACATGTTCACTGGTTTATGTTTAATGTTAATTTATTATGTTTTAAATTTGTTTACTGTTTTTTAAACTTGTAAACTGTGTTTTAAATGTGTTCACTGTGTTTTAAATTTGTTTACTGTGTTTTAATCATGTCTACTGGGTTGTGTTTAATGTCTATTTATTATTTTTAAATTTGTTTACTGTTTTTTAAACTTGTAAACTGTGTTTTAAATGTGTTTACTGTGTTTTTTATATTAGGGTAGTTCCTAATATAATAAAAGATATGATTTTTTTACTTTTTATAAGATTTAATATTTTATAAATTAATCTTAAACTACCCAAGTTAGATTTAAATGTTAATGCCCTTTAAGTAGGAGGTAGCTACAGGTCTACACTAATCGTAACTCAGGTCTACAGTAATCCTAACTCAGGTTTACAGTAATCTTAACTCAGGTCCACAGTTATCGTAAGTAAACAATTAACACTAAATCTTGAGAAACGTATCGTTACTGATCAAAATTGTAAAAGCATTACATATTTTAGGAAATAAAAATATAAATTGATTTTCTCTGTGAGTATTTACGCAAAAAAGTAAGCTTACATACGTAGGTATACGGAGTTTTAAGTATACGTAGTTTTATGTCCCACCAAATACATTTTAATTTCACTACTCACGATATTTATCAAGATGTTTATCGGCTGCATAGAATAGGGCTGATCTTATGAAAGAAACTAAATTTGGTAGTATGAAAGTGAGTTTATTTATCCACTTTAAAATACCATCACAACTTGTACGATTCTAACCCATGAAGTAGATTTTTTCTCGCTCATTTACCCATTTATTTGAAAAGCAAATACATTTGCGCATTCTAAAATGCTCTTTTGGATGCCTGAGAATATTTATCAGTTAATAAAGGTGCAAGGAAATCAATTATACCTTATTACAACACAGATCAATTTATACCCTCAAAGTTCTTCACCTTCGATTTTAACGTGAAGTTAAGGTTTCTTCGATATGAATAGATGATCCAAATCAGTTCAACTATTTATAAACTCAACGAACTAGAATTTAGGCGATAAGTTTTGACGACTCATAACATCATTGTTAACATCTATGCACACGTTACTATCATTTTAAAAATTACGCTTCTGTATTGTTTAATTATTTTGATTGAACGTCACATGACCAGGCTTTAATAATAATATTTTAAATTATATTAATTAAAATTAATATATCATTTTATAAATTTAAATAATTTTAAATAATATAAATTTAAAGTACTATATTATTTTATAAATTAAAATGATTTATTTTATATATTATTAGGCAACAAATAAGTATACGTAGATTTTCAAATAGAAAAATATATTTTGTATTTACCGCACTTTAGATACTTTCATGTTACCGATATCATTTTTTATTGAGTTGAGAGCATGAAGAATGAAAATTAAGAAATAAATCAAAACATTAACATTTCTTCCTGGGTACCTAATAAATAAATGCATATTCCTATATGTATTCTCGAATTATATTCATAAGTGTGTACAAGCAGAGAAGATCAATTTTTAATTTTCTAAAAAATAACATATAAAATATAAAAATATAAAAATAAAATATAAAATATAAAAATAAAATATCTTCTCATACAATTGTACTCGTTAAGAATACATTTCTTCAGGTGTCGTGAAAAGATTTTAGTCTCGAATACTTTATACATGTGTCTACTCAATACTGAAAGCCCATTATTATTGCAATCAACCTTGGGTTGTCTCGGATTAATTTGTAAAATAATAATGAATATAATTAAAGTCAAGTTATTTATTAAATTTTCATGTAATTATCATATTTAAAGTTATTTAGGCATTCAAGCACATAACTATTACGAAAGAGTAAACCAAGAATACGCATAGACGTCTGCATGTATATACGACCTACACCGAAGGAGATATTATTATTTATTAATTTATTTATTTTAATTTGTCATACCCTCAACTCAGTATTTGTAAACAATGATGCCCATATCATGAAGGTACATTAAGTGGGTTAAATAAATAGAAATTGATCAAGAAGGCTACGTATACTAAAGTGTTGCTGGCATTTGCTCTAAATTTAATGCTTTTCTGACTTCTGATACTGCAGATTACCTGTTTGATTTTGAAATTAAAAGTGATTTTAATTTCTTCATTAATTTTCTAATTTTATTTTTTCATACCATACACTCAATACATGTAAAAGATGATACTAATATCATAAACGTACGTCATGTGAGTTATATAAAAAATTAATATGATCTGAAGGGTTACGTATACCGAAATGTTGCCTTGAAATTTAATATAAAATAATCGATTGTCCACCCATTGATATTAATTATTGATTAAATACAGATGAGAAGAAAGAGAGTTAATAATAATATTAGCTTATTCCCATTGATACTGCAATATGTTGGTCGGATTGATAATCCAATAACGAACTTTTCGTTTGAACATATTATAGTTTGAGAGATTAAATCAGCTAACTGAGTCTACGTATTTAATATAGTTATAAACTAAACAAAACAATAATCATAAATCAAAATTTAATAATTAAATAATAAAATTAATAATTGTTTTTAGATTTTCTATAATTTAGATCAAATTAAAATAAAAATTGAAATTTAAAATAAACGTCATTTTTATGAATTGACAATAATTTCCTCTGGCAAAATTGAGCAACAATTTTGAAATTGAGCAACAATTTCCTCTGGCAACGAATTCCAAATATTAAAAATTCTGTGAGATTACCACGACGATCTATCCAACCGACCATGTGAACGTTTATACAGAGTCCAACTGTGCCCACGCAAGTCTGATTGTCGAAGACAAGCAAATCCACAAGGATTACCTATCGATTCGTGAATTATCGCCTAAATGCATAAAACATCAAGTAATGACCTGAAAGTATGACTTGTCAAGTACGACCTGAGAGCATGGCAGGTCAAGTACGACCTAAGAGTAACGACCTGAGTTGAGAGTATGCCATTGAATGTATGGTATGAAAAAATATGGAAATTAATGAACCTGAACAATTAATTTCTTTATCTAGGCAAATAGAACTGATACCGTTTTTTATTTTGGTCAAAAGTTTTTTGATGTATAAGATCCTTTAATTTTATATTACTTTGAATGAAGTTAATTCGTCTTCTGATCATAAATATCATACTATATATCTTCTTAATGCCTTAAGTAATAATTCAATTAATGAAACAGCAAGAAATTGATCAAATTTATTTAATTTTGATTGAATTAATATTTTAATTTATTAATTTTGTAATTTAATTTCAGTTTGTCTGAATCTGTTTGATAAACTTATATTTCGGAAATTGATTTTATTTCCATAAGCTTTCAATTTTCTAACAATTTACTGAGTCGCTTGAACATTTTCAATTAAAGTATCACTATTCGTCAATGCGTTGTCTACTTCATGTTCCCGATCTATATATTTTGAATATTGGTTTGGAACTGCCACTTTTAATATTATCAAATTTCCAGATTATTCCAATATGACTATCATATTATCATTATATCAGGTTATATCGGAATAATGCGAAATGCAATTTCAAACATACACTATGATTTTATCTTGTTAGAGATTCGCTCTGTTAGGATTCCCAGCAATTGCTTATTTGAGAACATGCTTGCCTTTGCCAAATCATATAAAGATACCCTATTAAGAATCAGTAGTTAATTCAAAAATAGTGATCATATTTGATTTTGAATATTTATCAATAATATGGTCTTAAGATCTCGTTATTATGAGGTCTCAAATTTAATCACTAACGATCTCGATGCATTATGTGTGCATTGGTTTCCAAAATATGTTATACAACTTGATAACTGCATAATATTTAAGAACAAAGTTCAAATAAATTCACGGTTTTGTTTCATTTATTTTTCTTGTTAACTATATGCTCAAAAATCAATAATAATTTATATACATCAGGGGTGGGCAAATACTTTAAAGCGCGGGCCAAAATGAAATTTTCAAAATGTCTCCCGGGCCAGAGGACTATACCGCGTATGCTTTGCACAAGCGGATGTTTTGGATGGAGTTTTTTCCCTGCCAATTTTTTTTGACAAAAACACTAAGTATCATTTCAATTTGAATAAACTATGTCACGTAATTTTTAAAGAAATATTATTATAAATAAATAAATAGATAAACCAGTCAATGAAAGATTTTATTTTGTTACTTATTTATGTCTAAACGATACAAATTATTTTATATTGACACATAGTTATTACAATTTAACATTTATATTGCATTTCGTAAATATAATAGCAAATAGAATTTAAAAAAGAAAAGACAAACATCAAACGTTAAAATAAATATTTAAAGTTAATGCGAAACGTGAAATCTCGAATGTTCATCCGACATTATTTCTTCAAAATTGGGTTCCAAATCACTTGTAGCAATCCTTAATACCGAGTGTAGATTTTCGTCTTTGTGATCGATATTTATTTTTCGTGGAAACCATTAAAGAAAAAGTTCTTTCACAAATATATGTCGAACCAAATAAAACAAGGTATTTTTGAACATAGTTCAAAAATGTTTGAAATGTTCGTTATTCAAAGCGCCATAGAAAGCACTCAATTCGTTTGAGTGAAAATTTTCTTTTAGTAAATTACTTGATTGTAAGTCAATTAGTTCTAATTGAATTTCAACAGGAGCTTCTTGCACATCGAAATTGAAAGGTTGGCTAATTAATGATAAAGGTTTTTTAATAGCTTTGAAATTTTGAAATCTTCTTTGGAATTCAGAATGCAACTCTTGTGTTATTGCATTATATTTAAAAAAATCTGTATTTTTCAATGATTATCGCCGTGCTTGCAATGAGGGGAAATGATTTAATAATTTATTATTAAAGTTTTCAGCAAATAAATTGAGTTTTGTCATAAATGCTTTGACGTTTGAGTGCATATTGAAAGCGAATTGGTTTTTCCCTTGTAGATTTATATTTAGTTCATTCAAATATTTTACGATATCTACTGAAAACGAGAAATCGTTTAGCCAAGCCTTATTTTGCAATTCAGGAAAATCATGTAGTTTTTCTTTTATCGACAAGAAAGATAATATTTCATCAAGCAAATATTGAAATCTATCCAAAACTTTACCAATGCTAAGCCATCTCACTTCAGTGTAATAAGGAATTTCGTAGAAGTCACTTTCAATTTCTTTCAAAAATTCAACAAACTGTCGATGATTTACGGCACGTCCTCGGATAAAATTCACAACTTTGGTCACAACAGTAACGACGTGATTCAATTTCAAAACTTTTCTGCATAGCACTTCTTGATGAATAATGCAGTGCAAAAATAATATATTGTGTTCTGGTTGCAACTCTTTTACTTTGTCGCGAATTCGTTTAAGTAAGCCTACATTTTTCCCTGTTAAACTAAGACAACCATCCGTAGTGACGCTTACTATTTTATTCCAAGTTAAACTAACTTTAACTAAACACTCTTCAACAGCGAGAAAGAAGTCTTCACCAGTAGTTGTATCTTTCATTGGATGCACACTAAGTAGTTTCTCGCTAATTTCACATTTCTTGTTAATGCCGCGAATAAATATTAATAATTGACTTGTATCAGTAATATCGCAGGACTCATCTAAAGCCAGAGAACAAAAGGTAAAATCAGCAATTTTTGTTCTTAGCTGGTCAAGTAAGTTTCCTGAAATATTTTCAATCCGTTGTACTATTGTTCTTCTTGAAAGGCTTACATTTTCAAAAATATGTTTCTTTTCAGGACAACATATCTCCGACACTTGTACCATGCATTGTTTAACAAATTCTGCCTCAGAAAACGGCTTTCAGAACTTAGCAATTTTGTGTGCGACAACATAACTTGCTTTTATGGTAGATTTCTCTATATTACTTTGTTTGGTAAAAATATTTTGTTGCTTATTCAAGTTTTTTGCTAAGTTTTCTGCTACAGTTTGAAGTTCTTTTAAAGAATGTGATGCATATTTTGGATGTTTTGTTGTAAAGTGCCTGTTTAAATTGTATTCTTTAAAAACAGCAATTGTTTCCTGACAAACTAAACAAATTGCTTTCTTATTTATGTTTGTAAAAAGATATTTTACCGTCCAAGCTTCATTGAAGTTTCTGCATTCCAAATCAACTTTTCTTTTTTTTAGATTGACTCATTTTACAAAGGTCTACAAACCTATAATTTAATTAATACAATAAAATAAAACCAATGTTTTAAAATTTTACTTACAAAAAGTCCACTTTTTCAATTTTATATTTGCAAACTAATATTAGACTCGAACAAAAAAGAGTATGCGATCAGTGCTAAATCAAAATTAACAATACGCGTGGCGCGACCTGTCGTCCCTCGAAAAGTTAGAGGAGTGCAGCATATGCCGTCCACACATGCATTTCGAACCTAGTGCGATCTCCTTTGTGTTCGACGAAAAAACCGCCCTGAGAGCGATCGTCGCAAGCGACCCGCGTGAGAATCACGCGAGGATTGTTTCAAGCTCGCGACATCGTCCACAATAGTGTAGTCAGCCGACCGCCCATTTTATTACGCCTATTATATATACAGTACGCACACTAATAATGTTGATGTCAACAAAATCTCATAAAAGAGTTTAAAAAAATTTGCTTGTGGAATTTTTCAACGGGCCGGATAAAATTAGCAAAAGAGCCGGATCCGGCCCGCGGGCCGGCTTTTGCCCACCCCTGATATACATGAACATATCAACTTTTGCTTATAGGAGTGTGGAATTTTATTAAAATGCTAGAACGACGCAGGGTAAAACTATTCTTGATTCAAGAAATACGATACAAAGGAAAAGGATCAAGATGGATTGACAAAATAAGAAAATACGCAAGATGTTCTGCATAGAAAACCAAGAAGCCTTGAGTAGCCAGAATTCCACTAGCAGATAAATACCAAAACTAAATTGTTAAAGTAAAATTACCGACCGCGGACTTGACCATCATTGATATTATTATAGGATCAAAGTTATTTCCTTCGCCTCCGTTTCGACACAACGATCATCCCTACTCGTTGTAGTAATGGATCTTTAAAATTTCACAGTTGCATTATGTCTTTGATGCGTTCACATAAAATCCTTATTTTTCTGTGTATTATTTCATTCCTTATACATTGTTTGGTTTCTTCCAAGTTCGCCTCAACGAGGACTGAGTCGTTTTGCTATATTACTTATTTAAGAGTTTCTTTACGTATCAATTTTATCACTTCATCCCAAACAATTATATTTATTTATTTTATTTATTACGGCAAATGCACATCTATGCGCGCTTACAAGCCCATGTAGAAGAAAAAGAACAAACAAATAAGAAGACAATGAACTAGTATGTAAAATGAAAATGTTGATGAAATTGAATTAAGTATATTGAAGATAAGGGAGATAGGTGGAATGTGGCTAGTCGTCGGGGAATAGTTCGTTGAAGATGCATGATAGAATTGAGAGTTGAATAAGATGCTAAGGGAACGCATTTCTTGATTTATTGTGAAGGAAGATCCATATTGTAGGAACGTAGACGTTGTTTGAAGAGTGGAAGCGATGAGGAAGAACGGACGTAAGCTGGCAAAGAATTCCAGACAAGTGGAGCAGCGACGATAAAAGAGAGGAAGCCATAGTTTGTTAAGTGCGGTGGGACGTGGATAAGTAAAGAATTACTTGATCGCAGAGCCAAGAGGGCAGAACGTGAATCATCAAAATAATCAAGGTGTAAGTATGATGGTGAGTGACAAAATAGAGGACCAAAGGTAACAATACGTAAACGAAATTGAACACAAAGGGTAATAATGGCACGGAGAAGATGTAAAGATGATGATAAATATGGTTTAAGCTGCCAAAACGCATGCGAGCAGCTGAGTTTATGATACGTTGGAGATGTAAAAGCGCAGAATTGGAAGAGTTGGCAAAGAAGCTAAGGCAATAATCAATTCTGGGAAATAGAAAAGACGATAAAAAATGAGACAAGAGTGGGAGTTGATCAGCCTACGAATGCAACGGGGGCCACGAAGAAATAAGAAAGAAGCGCGAACTTTGTCATGAACAAAAGGTTTGAGTGAAAGGAAATTGCCCTATTGAAAACCTAAGAAAATTATATTGTCATCGATTGGGAGAATGATCGAATCGACAGATAAAATAAGTGGACTTATGTAAGGGTGATGAGAAATGAGCCACATGATTTTAGAATTTTTAAGATTAAGAGCTAGACGAAGAGGAAATATGGTTGGATATAGACATAAAACAATTTCTGGCATAAGTAGCGAGGTCGTGGATACAGACATGATGCGCATTAGAGTAGATGAGGATATCATCGGCATACTTCATCAGATGAAAGTTATGGTCACGAGTTATATAAGACCAGTCGCCGAGAAGGGAGAAAATAAAAGGACCTAAAACGAAACCTTGTGAAACACCGTGCTAGATGGAAGAATATATAGATGAAGAGAAGCTTGAGTGAACACAAAAAGACCGTTAGAAGAGATGATTTGTTAACCTTTTTATTAAGTTCTTATAAAAAGAGTTAACTTAATAAAAATCTTTGCAAAACCTTTTGTTACCCCAAAGCTGGGTAATAACATTGCCCATGTTATTCTGGGTAATGCTTAGTTAAATACATCGAAAAACGCGGTATGTAACAAAACCTTTTCCTAAGATGTGACTGTATACAGGATCCTTCAGGCTTAAGGTAGAAATTGATGATGTATTACATTAAGAATTATGGAAACACTGTTTCTTGATACCCATTCTCTCAGATTTCTTTGGATATTATTGAAATCATTTTAAGGTTGATGAAAATCAGGGGAATGTCTTCTATTGTAATTCTCTGAATTTCTATTTCTTGACAGTGGATGAACAGAGCTGTGGAATAACCGGACATAATGCCAAATTGGTTTTGTTCAATTTCGACACTTTTCATCCTAAATTTTTTAAATACGTCTCTAAGCAACTCACTCCGCCTTCTAAATCAGTAGTGAATAAAACTTCCCGATTTGTTGCGGCTTTTTCTTCGTGTGCATCCTCCGAGCCATTATATTATTTTTTCTCGTCTTCACTCGGAAAACGGGACAGATGTTTTAATACTAATATCAAGCACTATTTGGGCCGTAAGTGTTACAGTCCATCAACTTTACTACTTCTGTGTACTTCGTACATACTAAGATTTGTATATTTCTTGAGGACAACTAACCCAGAATTTAGTAATCAATCGGGCATTTACACGTTTGAACTCGTTCGTCGCTCGAATTTGAGAAAACGCTTTGTGGGGTGTACAGTTTGTAGCCATGCACAATAGTGATCGATAGAGTGTTTATATCCATGCACAATAGTGATCGATAGAGTGTTTGTAGCCATGCACAATAGTGATCGATAGAGTGTAGAGCTATTTGAAGACATTCTTGTAGGTATGATATATCGAGTTTATTCGATGACAATGCGAATTCGAGGGATCGCCATATAGTTTCGATGGGCTTATCGATCTGAGAATTCCCAGTCGGATTGCACGGGCCGGATTGACTGAGCGTCATACAATGCTTGAAAATGAATGACTTGAAATTTTGCGCAATAAAAGCTGGTCATCGATCGCAATGAATGTACTTTGGCACTCGAAGAAGAAAGAATAGGTGTTCAAGCATTGAATAATATTATTGGTTGACATATCATGACATACAAATGCGAAATGATACCTCGAAATTCGTTAATGATGGTAAGCATATACCCGTCGTTGTTTTGACTGGGTAGAGATCTTTTGGAGTCCATTGATAATCTCTCGAATTACCGGGTAGCTTTTATGATATTATTTGGGGCAATCTATAATATTGAGATTTGAGCATTGTACAAATCAGGCGGTTATAGATGAATTGGCGATTATTGGTTAAAGCAAAAAGCAAATTCTTTGTTTTTTTTTAAATTGATTTATTTTCACGTGGCAAATGCATGCCGGCGCACACTTACATGACCACACAAAAGAAATCTAAAGCATGTGTCGATAAGGTGGGAACAAAGGAGTTATTCGAATGTGATAAAGACGGAAGCGCGGCGGACGTTGAGAGGGAGCTGATTCCAGGCAAGGGCCGGCGACGATGAAGGATAAGAGACCGTAATTGTTGGAGTAATTGGGAACGTTGAGTAAGAGAGGATGACATGAACGCAGCGATATAGAGATGGGGGAGTGTCGTCTAAGAAAGGGAGGTTGATAAACGATGGGGATCCGACAGCGATGAGACGAAAAGTGATGAGAAGAAGGCGGAGTTAGATGCGGATGTGGATGGTGGGACAGGAGAGTTGGGCAAGATATGTGGATGTGTGATCAAAGCGACGGAGATGTAGGAGCACTTGAACGGCGGAGTTGATGATGCGTTGTAGGGTGGGATGATGGATTTTGAATAATTGGCGAAAACGCTGAGGCTGTAATCGAGTTTAGGGAAGAGAAGCGATGAAAGAAGAGGCATACAAGAACGAAAGTCGATAAGGGTGTGGATTCGGCGAATATAACGGAGAAGTAAGTTAGATAATCGGACCTTGTCGAGGACCAAGTGTTTAAGGGAAAGGTGATCATCGAAATGAAAGCCTAAGAAAGTGAGATTGTGAGCTATGGGGATGATTGATGAGGCAAAATATACAGGGGGAGGAGATATGTTAGGTTGACGAGAAGGATCCACATGATTTTGGACTTGTCTGGATTTAGAACGAGATGAAAATGTGAGAGACGTTTGTAGGTAGAAGAAAGACAGTTGGAACACGCTGTATTGCATGATGTTAAAGGATTAAGGTTTGATAAACGGAGAGAGATCGCCAAGCAGAAAAGGGAAAAGCAGGGAACCTAGGACTAAACCTTGTGGGCTCCCGCAAAAAATAGGAATGGGAGGTAATGATGAATTTGAACATATGCGAAGAGAACGGTCAGATAGATATGATGCGAACCATGCTACGGGGAAGAAGAAAAGCTGTATTCATAACGAAGGTGAGAAAATAAGATGGAGTTGTCGACGATGTCGAAGGCGGAGGAGAGGTCGAGGAAGATGATAACACTATATAGAGCCTTGTGCCGATAAATGAGTAGGTCGTTGTAAACTTGCATATATGCGATTTCTGGGGAGTGATTAGAGCGAAAAACAAATTGGAAAGGAGGTACAGATTGGATGAAGAGAGATAAACGTTGATCTGTATTCAGATAAGGTGTTCTAAAAGCGTAGAAAGAGTAGGATGGAGCGAAATCAGGCGATAGCTAGAAAGAAATGACGGGTCGATCGATTGTTTATTAAGAATGGATGAATGATGGCGGATTTTCAGTGTGAAGAGAATATACGACTGTGGATGGACGAGTTAAACAATGTGGTGAGAAAGGGGATATCTATGAGCATATGGATTTAGGAATGGAATTAGGAATGGGATCGGCAGGTGATGTTTCGTCGGGCAAGGACATGAAGACAGATGAGACTTCGGCAGGTGAGACGGAGAGAAGATGAAAGAGTTCCGGGAGGATGAGGCGAGTAATAGTGAGATAAAATAGAGACGGGGTTGTGAGAGAGCAACGTTGATACATTGGTCTAGAGAATTGCCGAATAATCATAGGGATTTATGTTGTAAAGCAAGGAGGAGCGAGAAAGAATCGAGTTAAAAGTATGTCAGAGACACTTAAAGTTGAATGAAGCGATGATTTTACGCTACCGTAAGGAGTTGCATTTAGTACGTAGTAGGTTGAGATGAGACCGGTTTAGAGCAAGATAGGAATCACAGAGAGACGGAGCGAGCGAGCGGATATCACGCCTGAAAGAGCGGTGATACACTTGAAAAGCATGACGGAGTTAACACTTTGAGAGTAGGCATCTGAAACTATGAGTCACAGTGCAAGCGACGGTAAGGATGAGGCTTGAAAGGCAAGAGAAGATTGAAAGTGGATGTGAGTTTAGAGTTGAAAATAAAAGCGAGATCATGAGGAGAGGAAGATGTTACTGTGGGAAAAGATAGAGACGATTTGAGTATGTCGGAGCGGAAAAGGGGAAGGTCGAGATTTCTCCAAGTGCGAATTAGGATGTTAGTTTTGTGAAGCGGAGAGTGGTTGGAAGTGGGATCAAGGGTGACAAGAAAGTCATATAATAGAACAAGATCGGAGATGGATAGTGAGGTGTAGACAGCAAAACGATCGGGGATAGTGATGGTGTTAAGTGCCCTTCCAATGATATGTGTGGGGCAGTAGATATGAGTTTGTAGTTGTAGTTGGATAGAATGTTGATGAATCGGATGGAATCGGTGGAATATGGGCGGTCGAGGCAGATGTTGAAGTAGCAAGAACGAGTGAAGGTATGGAGGACAAAGAATAGTGGAACAGGAGGCCAGCGTGTTTGTTAACAAATAAAAAGGTAGGAGCTCATGAACCAGGACGGTATACAATGGCGAGTTTCAGAGTGATCGGGCTAGAAGAACGACAAGTGAGCAATTCAAAAGAGCAAGGACTGAAATGGGGAGTGATTTTGTGAAGAAAAGCAGGGTGACGGGCGGATGCGACAATACTCCTATGATTAGAGAATTTAAAAGGGGATGAACTGATTGGGCGAATTCGACTAGTGAGCAACCGGCGGAGTGCAAACGTCGAATGGAGAGGTCGTTGAAATCGGAGTGGCGGGTTTCGGTGATGCAGAAGAGCTCGATAAATTGCTTGGTGAATAGGTTGAGGATAAGATCGGATGTTTGGAGAATACACCCTGTGTTGAGGAAGCCGAGGCGGAAACCGTGTGTGATGGTGAAAGAGGCTAGCTAAGAAGACACATAGGGGAGCTGAAGCGTCATCGGCCGCCACGTGGGCGGGTGTTGTCCACACCCGCCAATCGTTGAAAATGCGACTGGCTGAAGAGGACATAAGTTTAAATCGTTGGAAAGGACAGAGGACGCGTGAGAGCGATGCTTGAAAACAATTTTCAGGAGAAGGTGCTGAGAAGGAGTAGATTGAGAAGATTTGTTTAAGCGGATGAATCTGACAGGATATATGTCATTGAAAAAGGATGGCTTATCCACAGGAACAAGAGACGATATGAAAGCGGAAACATCGTGGTCGAGACGTGCTTGTAAAGATAAGGAAGTGGAAGTGTGATATTAGTGACAATGATGCAACGACGCGAGAAGGAAAGCGTTTCTGTAAAGGAGGACGAGTGACGTAAGTGGGTGAGAAGACGATATGAGACCTGGCAGTTGAGGATATAGAGAGGGAGTAGGTTCGACAGTGGAAGGCATAGAGGATAGGGATAATATAGAGGGTGGCAAGTGATGTGAGGAAAGGTTATGAATGGAAGGATCGTGAAGGTTGGTGGATGTGCTTTTGATTGATGGATGTTGGTTATTGAGAAACGAGACAGGGGCTATGGGACGGGGATGTCGGGGAGTGAAGATGACATGGGATGGGAAGTGTATATGGTGACAGGATCAGTGGGTGGAGAAAGGACATTGGAAACGACGGATGTAGTCTGAGTGGACGTGTTAGAGGTTTATATGTGCTTATGGGAGAGGTTGCGAATTAGTTTGTTTGCACAAAATCCACATAGTAAATCTTCTTTAGACTTACTGTTGTCCCAGGTGACTGTGGTCCAGACGCTGCAGTCGTGTGTCGAGCACTGTACTTGCATTTGAGCAAAGTTAACGTCCTTGTGTGTTTAAGCTGCTTAATTTGCTACCTCAACTGATTGAATTGATCTGCAACGAATCGAATTAGTCTGCAACTGATTGAATTGATTGTATGTTATTCTCTCTCATACCTTTTTTATCTCTCAAACGTTTATCTCAAAGTATTACTAGCTTGCTACACCAGTGACAGAATGTGCTATGAAATTTTGCCAACTTGTCCAGATCATAAAATGTACAAGTTGATCAGAATATTCTCAATAATACATCGACATTGCTATTTTTGATGCCAGTATGATACGGTAAATTAAATGAGAACGGATCAAATTCCTACTTCTACCTTATTAGCTTATTATGTTTAATTTGAATATAGTGATTTTTAAAAAATAAAGAAACATTCCTCTGGCCGGATATAAGACGTAAATGTCAACTTACAGATGTGGCGTTACGACTTTAACGCCTTCACGATCGCTAACGCTTATTTTTTCGACCGACAAATAGAAACATACCGATGCTAAAAGAGTTCTAGAAAAAAAGACGATATGGTGATGTTCTTATGATAAAACGGCATCAATTGAATACTTATAAGCATCCATTTCTATCGTAATTGACTTGTCGGGATCAATTGTAGTAAGCATTGCTTCGATTATATCTTGGCGCATATTTTGGAAAGCGTTCAATGCTTTCTTCTATATTGAGAAAAACGTACATTTGATTATTTGCGAATTCGCTTTGAATACTTTTTGATTCATCGAGAATAATGGGCAAGCATTAACAACAATCTCTTTAATTTATATTCACATATTGATTCCTGCATGTCACGTAGTGAGATTGTGTGCTCCGGATCAGTTCGAAGGTTATTATGCTCTATCCATATCTTAGTATGCTTAGACGAGTGATGGATTCTTGATATGTTTAGAGGTTTGGGGTAATATTATAGTTTCAAAATGCTTTAAACATACTATTTTGGTTTAACAGGAATTTTCGTTAAATTTAAGCGTTCTGCTAATGACTTGACACCATGCATTGTCATCGCTTCTGGTATCCAATAATGCCATTACAAAGTTATTATTTAGCCACATTTCTACCTTGACTTGGGCTATGTCATCAAATTTTGTAGCTGATCTGTATAAAGTAGCTTTAAAAGTTTCACAATATACTTTAGCAGAAAGAGTAGACACAACGAAAGCTGACCGACAAACAACCGCAAAATTACCCGTTTTATTGCATCTTCGACCACGCTCAAGTTTGGCTGCGGACTTACTTCGAGTATGTCCGATATTCGATAGCTTCAGAATTAGACTGTGCCTACTTAAGTATGCGATATTCATCTGTCTCGGCATAGCTAAAGTCACAGAAAGCTTGAACATAATTATCACAAAGCTTGAACATAATTATCAATTTATTAATCGTTCAATTGCTTGCAAGTGCTCAATTAACAGCGTACAAATACATCGCTTTTGGGCTTTAAGTATATAACATCTAGATTTTTAAAAACCATATCGTAGTTATAAATTCTAGATATATAATTATAAACGTTCGAGCAATATTATTGACCAATACGTCAATTTTATCTTTTTCGTTAAGATCAGGAACTTTCAATATATATTTATCAAAGCATAATATTCACACTCTAAATGCAATGGATGATACGATACAACTATATAAATTGGCCAGGAATCTTTATGGACAATTGACAATAAAATATCATTCCCAATATTCATCGAAAATCCTAGTATCACTTTCGCTGCTTTCTCTCGCTACAATGAGCGAAATAATCCTTGATGATACCTTCTCTGTTTCCAGGGGCTCAGAGCGGCTATTAATCTGGAATTCTGCAAGTACTCATCTCGCCAAATAAATCAAACGATTTTAATCTAAGAGAATAATAACTAAGCAATGATTTATGCTGGTATGACTCCTTATCTTCCAACACTTGATATTGAAATAAGCAAGCATTTTAAAGATTATCTAAAAGTAGAAATTAATGAAAATATAATTGAAAGAAACCAACGTGGTAATTTTGTAAAACCCAACTTAAAAGATTAATAAAAAAAACAATGAAAAAAAACATAATAAAAAACATAATGAGATAAGATCACACACAATTGTGTTGTAAATGCATTGTGTGCAGGTTGCCAAGATAAAATTCATTCATCTCTATCAAACATGTGAGTTATTATTATCATTATTATTAATGTTTCAACAGCACATAAAAGCATGGCTTAATTGGCTGGTTCACTGCAGAAAAAAAGAAAATATAATAAAAGTATCACAAATACGGAAAAGCAGCTAACCCCATGGCATCCTCCATCCGTAATTTCTTTTTGAATTCGTTGATATTGCTACTGCACACTGTTGACTCTCCAAGCCTATTCCACAGAGATACAACTCGCCGATCAAATTGGACAGCTCGTGATTTTCTTATCCTTTCACGTCGCAGGGTTAAACCATGGCCTCGGAGGATATTGGATGAGCGCAAATGAAGACAATCTCGAAGTGGATGATCCAAATCATTAAGAATTTGCCAGACCATACTCATATCGATGTACCGGCGGGTCCACGTGACAGTCTCAAGTCTAAGTGCTTTTAATCGATCAGGGTACAATGAAAATTTCAGTTACAGTGCTAGCTTGGTAGCTCTATGAAGTACCCTCTCTGAACTAATATGTTCTTTTGAATTTTGGGGATACACACACGGCGCAGCATATAGAAGACGGCTCAACACATGAGCAAAGATTAGCGGACGTAGGACAAATGTCATGCCTAAAAAAGCGCGATCTAAGATCCCTGTTCCTGATCAACAATCTTCCACATCTAAATGCAATGATGGTTATACCAGCTTTGAAGTTGGATGCGATTCCAAAGATTGCGATGTATGGACACTTGTTCGTGTTAAAATATCCGACCACTCAGTGTATAAACTTAAACATTTCACTTGCGGTTTTTGTACATCAGTACGACTACTACAGTTATCCTGCTCATCTACTCCTGTATCACACACTACCACTCAGACCAATGCTGTTTTAGATGTTTCCCTCGCATCAACACCTGACTTCGCATCATATAATCCCATTATTGAACCTACTCTCTCACACACTCCTCGTTCAACTACGTACCAAACTTCCATTAATCTTTCTCATTCTAACAATGCTAACGGCAAAGCTTTTCATCTCGTACCTCCTCTTTCCTATTCCTCCCCCAATCTAAATAAATCTCAAACTTCTTTATTCTCCTCACGAACTCCTTACTCGACCCCCCCCTGTATCACCTCTCAATAATTTACACCCTTCCATCAAAATCATTTCCAGTAACATTTCCGATCAACTAATTCAACACTCCATTCCTGTCACTCATGCCCCAACCTATTTTAATTCTCCTTACTCTACCTCCCACGTAACACTTCCCAATAAGTTACATCCTTCATTTAAAATCATATCCAGTCACATCTCTGATCAACCGATTCAACACCCCGCTCCTGTCACACTTGCTCCAACCAATATTAATTCTTTATCAAGCACCCCTGTCATTTCCACTTCTATCTGCTCATCTATCTAGACTCCTACCAGCTCTGTCCGTCCACCACTTCCACGAAATCGTTTTCCTTCGCGCGATCGCTGTATAATCATATCAAACTTAAAGCTTTCCGAATCTGCTTCTCCACAATCTCGCCTCGATGATGATGTATCTGCTTTCAGGTCTATCCTAGCAACCATTCTTCCTGATGATAACCCATCACTCTTCAATAATATCGCTCCTGTATCCTTTATTCGTTTAAACAAATCCACTAAATCAAATCATCTCAGTCCTCCACTCTTAAAAATCGTTTTCCGACATAGTTCACATGCCTCTTCGGTACTCTCCCAACGTTTTAAACTTCTTACCACTTCATCTACTTGCCGTATCTTTCCTGACCGCTCCCCTTCTGATATTGCCCAGCTCAATTTAGCTCGCATTGAAAAACATCGACGTGAAACAAACGGCGAGTCATCCTTATCTATACGTAAAATCAACGGAAATTTTCACGTTCTTCACACAAGGCCAAAAATTCGATGGCGTCCCATCTCTCCCCCTTGTCTTCTTCGCTAGTCGATCTCGCTCCTAAGCATACTTTTCGTCTTAGTCTATTCAATACTCGCTCCATTCTTCATAAAGCTGATATGCTTCTCGATATCTTCGATCAATTATCTATCGATATTCTCTGCATTACCGAATCCTGGCACACTGACTCCAACGATCTTGCTATTCGTCGTCTATGTCGCTCTGGTTGTTCTCTAGTTGAATCAGCTCGTCAAATTACATCTCATACATCTACTGCGTCTAACCATGGCGGTATTGTTGCCATTGCTCGTCACCCAATGTCTTTACGTAAAATCAACGTTAACATCCGTTACACCTCGTTCGAATTACTCATATGCAGATTATCAACTCCTTTCCCTCTGGAACTTGTGATTGTATACCGTCCAGGTTCAGTTGCCCCATCACGTATCTTCTTTAACGACCTTGCAGATCTAATGTCTCACTGTTCATTGTCTTATACTCCTTCTTTTGTTCTCGGTGACTTTAACATTCGTCTTGATCGCCCGTCTGACTCTGACTCTATCACTTTAACTAATCTTTTTTCTGATTTTAACTATAAATTACTTTCAACAAGCCCAACTCATATTCTCGGCGGTGCTCTCGACATCATTGCTGTTCCTAACTGCTTCAATGACTATACCTCCTTGTCAATTACTGATCCTGGTTTGTCCGATCATTTCCTTGTCACTCTTACTCTTACTCGTCCCCATCTTCCTTCTCCGCCTTTACCATTATCTACACCAAGTCGACCCTGGAAGCTTCTCGATATCCCTATTCTCTGCACAGCCTTACTCAATTCTTCACTCTTTTCACTTCCTCTTAACTATCTCTCTCCCGATGATCTCTGCATTCTGTTTGATTCTGAACTTACGTCGATCCTCAATAACCTTCTACCTAGTCGACTTCGACGTTCCCAGCGCTTGCGCCATGCTCCCTGGTTCGATTCTGACTGTAGTCTTTCTAAGCGTCGACTCCGTCACTCTTTTCGTATGTATAAACGCTTTCTTAAACGTTCACCCAACTCACTCCCTCCAAATCTTCGTGATTCCTACTTTTCTCAACGCCGTTCACATCTCATTCTTATACGTACTAAACGTACTCTCTTTTGGCGAAATCAACTCGAGTCATCTTCCAACTCGAAATCTCATTGGAAAATCTTAAACTCAATTCTTTCACGATCATCTACCCCTTGTAATATAAATCCTGATGAATTTTCTTCTTATCTACAAACTAAGCTATCTAATTTACTTTCCCTACTACCCATAGCCCCCTTGTACTCACTCTTATCTTTAAATACTTCCCTCCCAGAACTATTCCACCTTCTTCCCGTTTCGTCTGATGAAGTTTCTTCGGTTCTGCTGTCATTACCTAATAAAACCTCTCCTTCTGACCCAATTCCCACTCACTTACTTAAAAATATCTGCACTTTTATCTTACCCTTCCTAACCACATTGTTCAACTCGTCCATCCGTAGCTGTACATTTCCTTCCATCTGGAAATGCGCCACTGTTCGTCCTATCATCAAAAAGCAATCTCTCGACTCTTCGCTACCATCTTCGTACCGTCCTATTTCACTTCTCCCAACCCTCTAAACTCCTTAAGCGTCTCGTTCTTAAGCAAGTTAATACATATCTATTTTCCTCTAACTTATTTCCTCCCTTCCAAGCCGCTTTTCGCTCTAATTACTCAACCGAAATTGCATGTCTTAAAGTTTATAACGACTTACTCATATCGCGCGATCATAAATTATGTAGTGTCATAGTTTCTCTTGATCTATCGTCTGCTTTTGACATCGTCGATCACTCGATTCTTCTCCATCGCCTTCGTCATGATTATGGCTTCTCTTTACCCACTGTATCATGGTTTTCTTCATATCTATCAAACCGTACATTTCGCGTATATTCTAACTCTTCTCTCTCCCATCCTTCGTCCATTCCGTCCGGTGTTCCGCAAGGCTCCGTATTAGGCCCTATACTTTTCTCTCTTCTTCTTGGTGATTTGTCTTCGATTTCTCATAAATTTAACTTCCATGTTATGCAATATGCTGATGACATTCTCATCTATGCTCATGCACCTGTTTATCGTATTCGCGATCTTAGTGTTTCTGCTTCCGACTGTCTTGTCTCAATTTCCAATCATCTTTCTTCCCTTCGCCTTTCTCTGAATCCTGATAAATCCAAAATTATGTGGATCCTACCTCGACGCCTCGGCTTCGAACCTCCCTCCGTATCATTTAATTCTACAATTCTTCCTATCGTTGATAATCTCGTTTTCCTAGGCTTCCATTTCGACAACCGACTTTCACTTAAACCTTTCGTTAGAGATAAAGTACGCTCATCTACCTTGATACTCCGCAACCTCCGTCAAGTTCGTAGATTGATCGATTTCCCTTCTTGTATGACTCTCATATCATCTCTCCTTTTTTCTAGACTCGATTATTGTCTTAGTCTATTTTCCAACTCACCTAAATCCACTCTTCTTCCCCTACAACGCATCGTCAACGCAGCTGTCCGAATTCTCCTCCGTCTTCGTCGTTTTGATCACACATCCTACCATCTTGCTTCTCTCGATTTGCCTACAATTTATTGTCGTGTTCAAATTCGTCTTCTTATCGTTGCTTTCCGCCTTGTAACTTTTCATACCCCTTCATTTCTCAACCTTCCTTTTCTTGATAATTCCCGTCCTGTTTACTGTTCCTTGCGTTCCTGTAATTCCCTTCTTTTACATGTCCCAAACTACTCTACCTCCTTTGGACTCCGCTCCTTCCTGGTGGCTGCTCCTCTATCGTGGAATCATCTGCCCATTCATATACGCCAATCAACTTCCCTGCAGTGCTTCAAACGACAAATCCGATCCCATCTGAACAATTTAACTGCTTGACTTTCTCATTTTTGTTTGTGGACTTGTAAGCGTACAGCTTGTACGCATTTGCCACATTAAATAAATTTGTATTATTATTATTATTATTAAATTGATTAAGTGCAATGAAAGTGCGTAGAAGTTGACCGATTATCCCCAACGCATTTGAACAAGCATGTTCAGTATGTGTGACGGTACTCAAATCACTGTTTATCCACACTCCCAAGTCATTATATTTGTTCACTCGTTCTATATCACTGCTTTGAAAGCTATAATTAACTAAAGATTGAGCATTTCCGCCACGAACACGTAAATGTTTGCATTTTGATATATTTACAATCAACCTATATGATGTCAGTAGCAATGGATACGGCTTTATTAGCTGACCAATCAAGATGGGCTGTGAGTAGATTAGTAACTGTCGAATAACCCTTACGGAAACCATGTTGCTCATAAGCTATTACATTATTCTTACTATAAAACTTAACCATATAACCATGTATAATTCGCTCTAACATTCTATAACATAAGCAAGTAATACTTACTGGTCTGTAATTGTCTACTGACGATCTATCACCCTTTTTGAAGATGGGGTGAATGATCGATTGTTTCCACTCTTTTGGAAGAGTTGTATCAATAATAGATTGTCGAAATATGTTACAAAGCGGTATATATATTGAGTCTGCTATTCGACGAAGATATATCGAAGGTAACAAATCAGCACCTTTGGAGTTTGTCTCTTTAAGACGATGCAGTTCAGCTAAAACTTTCTCAGGAGTTATCAAATTAGCTATGTCTAAACTAGGATACGAAACACTAGCACCTATTATCGTCTCACTGTTCTGGATAGGTTCAGAATACTCGTTTGTAGTCTCTTTGTCCAAGTAAAAATGCCTTGAGAACATCTCAGCAAGGTCGTCTTCAATTACGCTATGAAAATATTGGCCAATTGTTTTATTAGCGTTCCTACTACTATTCACATATAAAAAGAGAGCTTTGGGATCATGTCTAAAACTATGAGCTAGACCATTTTCAAATAAATAGAGCTTATGTCGTTTTAAAGAATTGAAGAAATTTCACGCCTGCTTATAAACACCATATTCAGAAAACCAATGATAATAAAAACCAATGAGTTATGTACCAATGATAATGAAAGAACTGGCATTGCAGGGCCTAAATTATTATGTAATGAACCTTGATATTTATGACTAGGTTATAGAAGAGGATTATATTATAGTTACAAGAAGGCGAGGAAACAGGAATATTAATTTGATTAGAAAAATCCAATATTTCGACGGCACTACGGCACGTCATCTTCAGGGTTACATGTTTATTATTTCTCAAACTTTTTTTAAGGAAAACAAACTTTTTTCTTTTCCATAAAAAAAGTTTGAGAAATAATAAACATACAACCCTGAAGATGACGTGCCGTAGTGCCGTCGAAATATTGGATTTTTCTAATCAAATAAATATTCCTGTTTCCTCGCCTTGTAATAATTCGGATTAAAAACGAATTTTCTCTATATTATAGTGTTTGAATAAATTTCTTTTCTTATAATTCTATTATACAAACAAGCTAAAGTTTAATATTACATTGAATATCAGAACAGTTGCTTTCATGAACTTTAATTTATAAATTAATATACGTAGACTCAGTTGCCCGATCTAAAGACTTTTGGTGTAGCATTTTAAATATTAAGAATTAAAAATATCATTGCGATATCAATAACATGTTTTTAATTTTTTACTTTGCTACAAAATGTTTCAATTTCAGAATATAGGAATATGCGGTTATTGAGCTTGCTGTTATTCTGGATATTTGTTTGCAGATTCACCATGATTAATAAATATTGCTTTTTTGAGCAATAAGGATAGAGTTTTAATATTTTTTTGCAAATTTGATTAACGAAATGTAATACGGATAATACTTTTTAAAAATAAAAGTCTTATTCGTTGAAACACGGTTAGTAACGATCTTTCGTTTCTAAATAGGAGACAAATTTATACAATAATTGAGATAATTTTTTCTGTTACGGTTGTTTGCACGATCAAAAAGCAAAAACCAGCGTGGGGTGATTTAGAATTTAGAAAAATGTTTAAAAGAGGTAACAGTATGTTCAAAAACTTTTAAGAGATAAATGTAAATAAATAAATGATTCTTTTAAATTACAAGCATAATGATAGGCAATATATCAAGTACATCGCAAAAATTGAGTAACCATCATAACTTCAAAGCTACATCTTCTTTGAAGTCTTCCCCACTTCTTCATGGCCTCAGATCCAGGGGGATATGATCCCTCAATCGATCCAACACGCCGCTTTCCAACAGAACCACTCAAAGTCTTTCACCCCCCCGAAGGATCCAATCGGCGCGAACTATGCTGGGTAAACGAGAGACGAGGAGCTTAAGAAACCTTAGCATTTGGTCTGAGGAACATCTTCTTTAGAAGAAGACTAATCCCGAGATAGCCCAAGTGCCCTAAAGGCGCACCTGGGTTTTCCCTTTCAATGACAGATGCTGGGCTTGTTTCAGAGCCCACATAGCTTTCTTTAGGATACGTTTGAGTCTATCCAGGTCAGCTTTCGTCGACCAGTTCACCGTAACGGTGAACCCCAGGTATTTTACTCGACTTGTGAAGATATGAAGTGGTTCAGAGGCAAATATGGAGGAGAGCGCAGATAGTGCTAATTTCTTAAGTTTTTGCTTTGTTGCAGGGGTGCCACGAAAGACAACCACCTGCGATTTGGCGGATTTTTAAATAAGATTGGATTTGGGTAACTGGTCTTTTAATCTTAAAAGGAAGCGACTGATGTCCGAGACAACGTCTTTGCACCTACATAAATTGTCGCAGATTTTACGAGCAAGCTCTTTTTTGTAAATCGACACGAAAACATTTTGAATCGAAATGGGTCGCAGATCTTTAGGACATGAGCAGGATATTTTCATAGGAAAAAAACTCACTTACTAATATTGATGACTGCTACATCGGATGGGAAGGCTAGAAGCATTGTGACGGCCACCTTTCTTCACTGTTCGGCTGTCAAAAATTGACAGACCCGAGAAGAAAGTGGAGCGACGGATTTGGAGGTGCTTGTGAGTGGACCCCATGAGTTAAGGATATGAGTAACAGATAGATCCCTACTCCTGAAGTTACACCAATGCGGGATTGGTTGAGTTGATTCAGTGGCTCCATAGTTTGTAGGGCTAGTGACTCCTCCGAACCTTTGTCAAAGCCTACATTATCTATCCAACCCAATGCCCTATCCTTACAACAAACAAACTTCTCCTTCTTGAAAATCTTCCAAAACGAAGACTGAGATGGGTTAAAGCGAGCAATGCTCCCCCTATCCCTACCAACTGGAACCTATATCTAGCGCTCCAGTATTCATTCGAGATAGCCTGTTTGGCCGAAACAGAGAGATTATGGAGGTTAAGCAATTTCGCTAAAACCTTGAGTTTCGTCGAAGTTGGATTGTATATACGACTTTTATAGGTATTGATAAAATCGCGGTATCTTGCGAAAAGAGGTAGGTATTAAATTCATCAGACACTCATTTCCTTTTCTGGGAAAGAGTTGGATAGCCGCTTGAAAGAAGGCCACTCTGATCGGATCAATGTGAAACCTCCTTCGAAACAACATATCTTCCTCAGTTCTCCAACGAATTAGGTCATAAGTGGTGGACAATTGCTGACGCGACTGCTCCGTGCAGAGGAGTTTTAACAACCACCTCGAGTGAAGCAGTAAAATGCCAAGGATAAAATTTGTAGATGCAATGAAAGGTAGAGGTCGGTGGTTTGTGACTAAGATAAGCGTTCATAGCTCTGCGAAGTGCTGCATTGATCCAACGAATAGTTCTATCGTTGAAATCCCCAAGTATCATGTCATAGTCGCTGTCAATAATACTATCCTGGAGGTCACGATTTTTATGGATCTCCCCTGGACGAATGTAGACATTGGCTAGACTGAGGCGTTTACCGTTCTTACAGAGTGAAACTACCAGACAAGACAGAGCTGGACACGAGTAGTTTATCAAGAGGGAGGACCTTAAGGAGCACTTAACTAATGTCAAAAGTCCTTGAGATGAAAAGGAGTGAGGAGAATTTATGTACGGAGTATAGTGGGAACAGATATGCTTAGGAATAAATCGAGTAATGTCCTGGGGAGACGGATATACCGCGTCTCCTGAAGGACCATAACATCTGCATCTCTACCGAATAGAAGTCTAAGGGCAGAAGCACCTCCCGAATTCCACTAAAGAATATTCAGTGAAAAAGTATCACGAGTACTCTAGGGGGATTAGGGGGATTGCCTACCTAGAAAGAGCTAGGTGCAGGAAGGTTTCCCTTCCCGCCAACAGCCTTGTCCAGGGTAGATACTTGCCCCTGGGTAATGTCTTCATTTCCCCTATTGTTGGTCTTCGCCTTTATCATTTTACCAAGCTATAGATGGGGGATGGGATTGGCCGAAGCCCCATCTTTTTGGAAGTCAACACAACAGACTGGATTAAAATCGACGGCGTCTGGAAAAGGGGTGACAGGAGAGATTGTACAAGCAGCTCAGTCTGTTTCTTCGATTTAACTTGTCTTAGGTCAATTATATTCATTAACTCCGCATCGGTCATACCTCTCTAATTAGTTTGGACCGAGGGGGTCGCTGCATCAGAGTAGGATCTTATCTTTGAGGCCGGAGTGACAAATAAATTAACATATTTCTTTAAAGAAAGGCATTTCCTGCTCCAAGCAGAGTGAGGCCCACCGCAGTTGGAGCATAAACAGGACGCCAGGCACTTACTCCCAGCAATCAAATCACTGCAAGAGGATGAGCCGCACACCCCACATGTAGCAGGGCGGCGGCAACTGGAGGCCCAGTGGCCCCACTTATGACAACTGCTACAGTGCGTGAATGTATACTATTCTTTGCTTATGATACGAAATCGCAGATTAAATCCCAAAAACGGGTTGCATACAGTTTTCTCAAGAATTTCTGCCTGCTCCAAGGCAGCCGTGCCAAAGTCTATATTGAGTGGGAAGCCATTCCTGCCCAACAGGGGCGGATGTTCGATATATTAAATGTGTTTCGTAATAATTCGAGATCATCCTCTTCCAGATGGGATGGAAAAAATTAATAATTATATTATTAATGTTAAAATATTAATTTTGATAGAGGCAAGAATGGGTTTTGATTCAAATATAGCTAAATCTGAGAATCTTTTCAAAGTACCTCATGTAACTATCCAGAATGTCCGGGGAGGCGAAGGATATTCTTACTGAATTATCATTGTATCGCACGGAGTTAAATAAAACTCTGTTCTTTAAAGTTGTCGAAAATTCACGAAGAAATATTAAAAAGTAGATGCCTCTCAGTAGGCTTTTTGAGTTAATAATACCCAAATTGATCATTTTGGGGATAGGGGGAAGTAATTCACCCTCCACAGGAATACCAGAAACGTTACTCAACGTTGCTCCAGTCTTAATACGACAAGATGCTACCTTATTGTCATCGTTTTTCCCTTGAGACTAGCTGATTTCCATTGCAAAATCGTTGAAATTTGCTTCTTTTGATGCTCAGAAAGCACTAACACTGCACATTTTTTGATCTCACAAAGTTATTTTGAGAGATAAATATCTTATACCACAATGCAAGTTCAACATGTTATACCACAATACGTCTCTGGAGGGTGATAATATCAAAATGGCGAGAATATGAGATGACATTAGCCAATTCAGTTACTAGCCATCATAAAACGTTTTAGTATTATGTGAGGAGGAGTAATAAAGTTTCTCATTCAATTTCCGTATTACGTATAGGTGATAGTATTGTGCAGTCTCAAAATGAAATGACTGAGAGCTAAGTATTTCAATTATTTAACACTTCATTCTCCTTAATTGACGAAACTTCACGTAAAGATTTAACTTAACCAGATATTATCGTGATTTTATTTGAAGTGCATTTTGCATTAAGTAGCCTTTCTTTATTTTCTGCTTCAGGTCTCGATGAAATCTTAATCTTTTTGAATTATCAACTCAGTTACCATCTCGCAGCTTTGTTCCAGTAGTATTTATATATACAGGAAATACCGATAGATTGGAAAGAAAGCGACTGTAGTACTAATTTATAAAAGAGGCAATCGTTCGAATCTTGTAAACTATAGGTCTGTTTGCTTAGCAAGTCATGTTAATAAAATCATGGAGCATATTATCAGCAAGCATCTTATTTACAATACATCTTATATACAGAGTTCCAATCAGTTATCTACTGCCCAACACGGTTCTGTAAGGGAATATCGGGTTTAACAAATTTGTTATGTGCCAGGGAATCGTGGGTATAATTAGCATTTCAAAGAGCTACGATCGGCGTGTTGTTCTTTGACTCAGTCGGGCGTTCGAACGTGTTTTGCATGATTTTCTTTAAGCATTACCTAATTGCCGGATTGATAGCTATTTTGTGCGTATCAATATATCATATCAATATATCACAACATATTGTAAGTATCAATATCATGTTGTGGGTATTTCTCGGGTGCCAGATATTTTATCATAATCTCGCAGCATCAGTTAAAAATGTGCCTCAAGGGGTCTGTCTCTGATCCGATATTTTTCAACTCTTTCATACACATTTTTATGTGGACATCTAGTTGTGAATACCTTACTTATACATATCATATTAAGATGTACAACAAGATGGATTCTTTAGAAGAGTACAGTCACATTTAAGCTAATATTAATAAACTATTCTCTTGGGGTCGTGATAATTGCCTATTATTAAATGTTCAAAAATTCTACCATTTATGTGTAGGTAATTTGACCAAGCTTTCGGAATATATGTTGGGACTAAATGAAATAGCAAGCTTAAATTCGGTTAATGATCTGGGAATTGCATAGCACCATAGTCTAAATAAAGACAAGGGTAGATACAAATAGACTCATTACCAAAGCTCGAAAATCGCTACTTCTCATTAAGAAATAGTGCTTTTAAGAAAGCGCTATTAAAATTCCATTAAGAAATTTCTCATTCAAATTTATTTTTAATTTTTTAAAAGTTTTCGTCTTTCTATCGCCAATTCATCTGCATCTTTATTTGACGCATTAGCCAGGCCATATATTGAATACGGTATTCAGGCATCGTTTCCTATGACCAAATGTGTAATTGAGAATTTGGAGAGGATTCTTTGGCGTGGTAGCAAACTGTGTCTGAAAT
This sequence comes from Pomphorhynchus laevis, assembly GCA_012934845.2. NCBI lineage: Eukaryota > Metazoa > Acanthocephala > Palaeacanthocephala > Echinorhynchida > Pomphorhynchidae > Pomphorhynchus > Pomphorhynchus laevis. Next base: position 16,473 of record WNNJ02000693.1, on the reverse strand, counting down.
TGTACCAACTGAATTATAGAGACAGATTTTCAAGTCTTAGTATGCAGAGTATCAGCGCTAGACTTGTTTTATTAGATATGACAATAATAAGAATTTTGTTAACAAAAATATATACAACTGATAAAAAAAGAAACATGTATAAAGAAAATAAGTCAAATTATAAAAAATGCCAGACACAATAATGTAAGTCTTCAAAAATATCGTCAAGGCCTCAGGTCCAGTATGGAATCTGAGCCAATCCAATACGCCGCCCTTCGACTGAACCACCCGAGGTAAACCCCAGAAGAATGCAATCAAGGCGGACAATGCTCGGTGATTGCGAGATGAGGAACTTGAGAAACCTTAGTCTTTGCTCTGTGGGACGTCGTCATGAAAAGAAGACTAATCCTGAGATTGCCTAAGTACCCCAGAGGCGCACTTGGGTATTCCCATTCAATGACAGATGCTAAGCCCGTTTCAGGACCCACCTAGCTCTATTCAGAATACGTTTTAGTCTATCCAAGTTAGCTTTCGCCTACCAATTCACCGTAACAGTGAACCCCAGATATTTTACTCGACTCGTAAAAATGGGGAATGGTTGAGGCTTCAAAATGGAGGAGAGTGTAGAGAGTGCTAGTTTATTAAGTTTCTTTTTGGTGGCATACCTGCGATTTGTTGGAGTTTAAAATAAGATTGAATTAGGGTAACTTATCTTTTAATCTTAAAAAGAAACAACTGATGTCCTAGACTACATCTTTGCACCTGCGTCCAGAAAACAGGGATGTTGTATAATCAGCGTATACCACTAGATGTTGATCGCGTTTAAATTTTTTATAAAGTTCAATGGATGCAGCAAGATACAAGATTGGAGAAAGTGGGGAACTTTGAGGCACACCTGTAATAGGGTAGAACTTACATGCATCAGGGTCATCATCATAGAATAATCGCTTGGTTTACCACATTATTTCCATCCTGTTACCAATTCTCGTAGGGAACCCAAAGGACCTGAGAGAAGAGATAACAAAAAATGGAAATGCGGTCAGATGCAGCAGACAAGTCAAGAAAAACTGCCACACCAAGCTGATGACTATTATCTGGATAAAACGGATGCACTTCACCTATTACAGTATGGACCGAGCGATCTTTTACCCACCCATAAACCTGGTCGGATTAAATTTCGCCAACTTAGATGGTCGCGGATTTTACGCCAAGCGCTTTTTTGTGAATGGAGATGAGGAAGTTTTGAATAGAGATAGGCCGCAGATCTTTAGGATATGAAATCTATTTCTTTTTTGGTATAAAAACACGACGGCTGATATTTATGGCAGCAATGTTAGATGGTGACGCTAATAGCATTGTGATGACGACCTCCTTTCTCTGACTGTATGTCAAAAGCTGACGGACCCGAGTGGAGTGGCGTTTGGGATTTGGAGGTACCCGGACGTGGTCCCCAGGAGTTAAGGATATCTGTAACAGATAAGTCCCTACTCCTGAAGTCAAACCAAGGCGGTATTGGTTGGGGTTTGAATGGCTCCATTATTATGTAGGGATAGTGACTCTTCTAAAACTTTATCAAGTCCTATGCTACCAATCCAACTTAATGCTCTATCCTTCCAGCAGACAAACTTCTCTTTCTCGAAATTGTTCCAAAAAGAAGACTGAGAAGGGTTAAGGCGAGCAATGCTCGCTCTGTCTCCGCTCAGCTGGAACCTATATATAGTGCTCCAGTATTCATTCGAGACGGCCTATCTATTGGAAACATAGAGATTAGGAAGGTGTAGAATTTTGGCTAGGATCTTGAGTTTTGTAGGAGTGGGATTGTATAAGCAACCATTATAGGTAGTCGATAGCAAAGCGGTAGCTTGCGATGAGAGGTAGGAATAAAATTCGGTCAAACTCTCAATTCCAATTTTTGGGAAGAATTGGATAGTTGCCTGAAAGAAGGCCAATCTGATGGATCAAAGTGAAACCTTCTCCTAAGTAACGTATCTTCCTCTATCCGCCAACGAATTAGGTTATGAGAGGAGGTTTGATTTTGCCGCGACTGTTCAGTGTAGATGTGTTTTAACAACCAATTTATGTAACAGTAAAATGTCGAAGAGTGAATTTGTTGTTGAGCAATGAAAGGTGGGGGCTGGTGGTTTTTGAATAAGATAGTTGTCCTTCCTGGCTCTTAGAAGTGCTGCATTAATCCAACGACCAGTTATGTCGTTGAAATCACCAAGTAACATGTCATAGCCACTATCCAAAATACGATCCAGGAGGTCACGGTTCTTGTGTATTTCTCCTGAACGAATGTAGATATTGGCTATACTGATGCTTTACCGTTTTTACAGAGTGATATAGCTAAACAATACAGTTTACCCAACTCTTCCCCAAACAATGTAGGGGAAGAGTTGGATAGATGTCTGGAAGAACGGCACTCTGATAGGATCAAAGTGAAACCTCCTTATAAGCAACATATATTTTTCTATCCGCCAGCGAATTAGGTCATGAGAGATGGTTAGTTGTTGACGCGACTGCTCCGTGCAGATGGGTTTTATCAACAACATCTTATGAAGCAGTAATATATCGAGAAGAGAAGTTGTTTTTGAACAATGAAAGGTATGTGACTGTGGTTTGTGAATGAGATAGTCGTTACTGGCTCTGCGGAGTGCTGCATTAATCCATCGATCAGTTCTGTCGTTAAAGTCACCAAGTAACATGTAATAGCCATTACCTAAAATACGATCCATGAGGTCACGGTTGTTGTGAATCTCCCTTGGTCGGATGTAGATATTGGTTATACTGATGCGTTTACTGTTCTTACAGAGTGATATACCTAAACAAGACAAAGCTGGACAATCGTAGTTTAACAGGAGGGAAGATCATAAGGAGCATTTAACTCGGGTTAAAAGACTGATATGAAGAAGAGTGAGGGGGTTATATACAGAGTAAAGTGGGTGTAGATGTTCTTAGGGATAAATCGAGTAATGTCCTGGGGGAGCCGGATAGACCGCGTCTTTTGAAGGACTATAACATCTACATCTCTAATAGATAGAAGGCTGAGGATAGAAGCACCTCCCGAATTCAATTGAAGGATATTTAGTGAAAAATGCTCTTGAATTCTTTGCATTGTGTAAAGTTAGCTGCAGTGCTGAAGATAACGGGGGTTATCTTCATCTCCCGTGGTGACCGCAAAGTCCTAGTTGATTTCGTCCTTCGCTAGCTTGATGTAAGGATCTGTGGATTCGACGAAGTCGATCTTTTCTTTGACTTCTTGTTTAGAGTATAAGATGTGGATCTCGTTTTGGAGATATTGGGTACAGGAGCGGTAATTACTGGTAATTTGCGAAAGGAGTTCACCAAACCTGTTATAAGTTGTTCTATTGAATTTTTGGAATCATGATGTAATATCTTGAATAGGCTCGTGAAATCTTCTGTGTTTGAAACTGACGAGCTGCACACCGTATTGAATTTGTTTGAGGAATTAGATTTTGTCTTCGGGAGATAATGTCTCTTGACATATTCTTTAAAGACAGAGCATCTCCTCGACCATGCTGGGTGTTGTTGGCCACAGTCACTACATGCTGGTGTGCCATTGCATTACACTCCAAGAAGGGTTTGCTGGCCTAGTTAGCAAGGATGCTAGCGTTCTCCTCCGTCGTGTTTGCAAACTCATTCGGAAGAGGAGAATCATCTTTATTTCTAATAAATCGTACCCATTGTAAGTTGAAGATCTTTTCAAGATCTTAGATGTCTTAATCGTCGAGATCGGAAATAATGTTGGTTATCTTGACCGAATCGTTGATTGGCTTAAAGGCCAATATCCCTTTGTTTGATAACTTTTCGTTGAAGTATTTCAAGTATGGTGAGGTCAGGTCAGAAGTGACCAAAGAAATCCTGTAAGATTTATTGACTACCTTAACCGAGTTTAGAATAACTCTATCGCCATATTGATTAATGAATGATCTAAGGAACTCGTTAAAGAACTTGTTTGTTTTCATGTTTACTGAATGCAATATTTGTTTGTTTTTCAATCCCTACCGAAATGTTATATGGATAAATAAATTTATCTACATTAGAAGGATAATAAGATTTTGCTTTAAAGATGAAATCAAACATTCATCTTTTAAACATTTATCTTTTAACAGGTTACGGAGAAAATGGTTTAAACATATTTTCAATTGCAAATGATATGGTTATTAAATATATGGTAAACGCTTTGCTCAAAGCGTTCAAAGCTTAAATAGTAGAAAAAATTCGGCCAAGCAATTGTTTCTATTAAATCTTGTTTTATATTAAAATCAAAGCTTTTGATTCATATCCTTTTATCGTAGATTAATTTCATTCGAAGTGAATTTGCTGTGTATGTTGATCAAAGGCTTGATAACCTTTTCTATATAAGGCCGAAATTAAATTCCACTGATGCATTCTCAAAGTCGAATTCTTCCAAATATTGAAGACGTAATTGATCATATATTGGCCGATTAGATTAAATTTAATTTTGTAGCTGTTTATGGCTGAGCTGTATAATTGTAAATTGGATGTGCTTGCAGCGGATGAGTTATATTGTGCCTTACATAATATAGCTTTAAATATTCTTAGCAGCTGTTTAACCACGGATCAAGTATACTCTTGGTAATATCATGTTTTCAACGCTATTTGAAATATATTTTAGGATATTTACGTTTCTAGTAAAAATATGATCTAACATTAGAGCAGAAACTGTCTTTAAATTGCCATTTTGGTAACTGTATAATTCACTTAGATTTAATTGAAATTATATTTATTTAAATAATTAAAACTTTATTTTCATAAATCCAACAGAAAAATATTTCCAATGTCCAAATATTTTCAATTGTTCTCAGAAACATTTTCAATTTTACATTCGATCGTTTCGCATAGTCTAATGTTGAAAAACATTCCATTTTGCTTCTAAACTTCTAAACTTCAGTTATAAGATTAACTGCTGAATAATAATGAAATAATGAAATAGAATAATGGAATAATGAAACCATAAATATTTTCATGATAATTTAAATTTTATAATTTAATGTTAAAGAATTTAAACAATAATTATTATTTTTATGAATATATTGATATTACAAGTATATATCTAAAATTACAATCACTAATACATGTGATGTTGCTTTATTTTTATTAGTAAATTTTATTATAAAATCATAAAGTTCGAAGAATAGTGTAAGCGAATATTTTTTATGTTTATATTGTTTCTAATTTTCTAGATTAAATAAAAATGTAATATTTTGGATTTTTAAAGCGACAAATCAAATTACAATTTATTAAATAAAACTAAAAATATTTATTATACATTTATATTATATTTATAAAATATAAATAAAATATTTATATCAATATTATATTTATAAATATAATATAAAAAAATATTTTTTCAATTACAATTTTTATAACTTAAACTCATTTCAAATTAAACTCATCTTTCAACTTTAACTCATTGCAAATTTCAAAAACTAATTGCTCAGCTAATTATCTATTAATTTTTTAATTAATATATAATCAGGTAATCATTTAATTACTATGATTTGGAACTATTAATTTTTTATATCTTTAATGTTTCACGTAAGTACTTTAAACAACAAATTAGTTTGATATATTTATTACAAGCTATATATTAGCTTGTAAAATGTGTTTAGTACGCATTCGTCCTGTATTTACTATGATTTATATATATTATATATAACATATATATATATATATATATATATATATATATATATATATATATATATATATATATATATAATTAATTATTACACTGACTTATAAAACAATAATTAAATGTACTATTTAGTGCAATAATTTTACTGTTCTTCATTCAAGAATTAGTTCACCGAAATCTTAAGGAATTCAAAGTCCGAATTTTCACTTCGACTGATCTTTAAATCTCTGTAAAATGTGTTTAGTACGCATTCGTCCTGTATTTACTATGATTTATATATATTAATGTACATTTAAATAGTTTAAATAGTACATTTAATTATTGTTATAATTATAAGTCAGTGCAATAATTTTACTGTTGTTCATTCAAGAATTAGTTCACCGAAATCTTAAGGAATTCAAAGTCCGAATTTTCACTTCGACTGATCTTTAAATCTCTGTAAAATGTGTTTAGTACGCATTCGTCCTGTATTTACTATGATTTATATATATTAATGTACATTTAAATAGTATCTTATGACTCTGATTCTTTTCATAAAGAATATGGTAAATGTTTCATATTATTTTAAAATCTCCTCTAAATTCACAAATAAAATAGCTTATTTAAATTCGATATAAATATCAGCATACCTAATTACTAAGCCAATTGACCAACTTATTTATTTTCCTACATTTTCACTAATCTGTTTGTACACTTCATTCTGAGCCATTTGTATAATTTCTACTCCTAACGATGAATGAATGATAAATATTTTTAAAAACTATGCGAATAGTTTTGAAAGCCTAGCAATCATCACAATTGTACACAAAAGTCGTGCACAAAGATACTTGCTGTTACAAAAGATTTAAAATACTAAAATTATTAATCTAATAACGTATTTTCTAATGTACATATATTATATTATGATATTGAATTAAGAAATATCAATTTAATAGCAATTTTTTGCAACAGCTTGCACAAAACGCAAATGGCAACCCGTTTTGACGAATCTAATTTATTTTTGCAGCAATAGAATAATAATACTTTAATCTGTAATTATTTGCTAAAACCGATGATTATTAATTGTCCTTATGTAAAGGCTTCACGTATACTTTCCTGTACGACAAGCAAATCTCATAATCGCATATTGCAGGCATTTTATGAGAACAGGACATGACACAAAGGTTGTTATTGTATGCCAACTTGTAATCAGCTTCATCGCGAGAGAAATTGCACGCCTATCGTCTATGTTTATTGAACATTCAACCGGAGGGAAAAGATCTATAGTTACGCTTAAAGATATAAAAACGGCATTGTATTACGATAAAAATTTACAATATCTACTATTCGGTAGACTCCCCTTGCAGTCTTATTCCTCTACGCCAAAGTACTGCTCTACAAAAAACAATCTTGATAACAGTAGTTTTGTTAACAATCTCTCTGATGATGTAAAACTGTCTATATTTCTTCAGAAATGAACAAGATGAGGAATTGTCGGATTATTTTTATACATACAGGTAGCTTTTTCTAATGAATATCGACAAAATATTTCTTTCTAATCACATAGCAGCTTTTAATCTGTGATGCTAACAATTAAATAATTAATGATACTTAAAAGAATAAAATATCATAACTTTCTTATTACTGATGGCCTTATTAGAGGTCATCAGTTCCTTCTGATGACCTCTAATCCTTAATATTATACAACGTAATTCATAAGCGTAATTATGACATTATAAAAGCTTATATAATTAATTTTTATTTTTCTTTATTTTTAATTTATATATAGTATAAATTGCGAATACTCAGTTATCTGAGTCTACGTATTATATAGTCTACGAATAAACACTCAGCATTTTATGTTAACTTCTAAGTTATTTATTATTAGTAAATTACTTAATATAATAATAACTTAATAATTATTATTTATCACTAGATAATCAAATTTTACCAGAGAAAATACGTCATTAGCATGTATTTGCTTTCGCTGCTATTTTATGAGTAGGAATAGAGTCCGAAACCTGATAACATAGCAATTCATCATGATTACCTCTAATCCTTATTCTGATACATCGTATATTATTTATTTGTCAAAATGAAGTTTTAATGTAAGAATTTTTTCTTTCGAAAAACTTCTTATATTTAAATGAAGATAGTTTAGCCTATCAAACAACAAATAACTATTTTAATAAACAAAACACTTTACAACGTCTGTTATTTATTAGTCAATTCATAAAAATGACTTTTTTTAATTTCAATTTTTTATTTTGACTTGATTTAAATATAAATTGTATAAAATCTTAAAACTATTTACTATTTATCTTTTTATTATATTTACATTGTTATAACTTAGATATAATTATAACTTAGTTATAACTTTACTTATAAAGTTATAACTAATTTATAAGTTCTTTTTTATAAGGTATTTGAAATCTTATAAAATTATTAAATTACTTATAATTATTTAAAATTATTTATTATTTTATTTATCATTATGTTTAATTTATAAATAATTTAATATACGTAAACTCAGTTACCTGATCTAACCATAAAAATATATTTCTATATTCACTCGATTTTGAGTTACATTTCTTGAGCACAATGTCACTCTTTGCTCACCAATAAAGATAATAATCTGTTTTACTTAAAACTACGTAAATTAAATATAATTACATTAAAAATTTCAATTTATTTTTTCTTTTATGACTTCATAAATTTATCAGAACGGATAAATTCGTTTGCGAAGCGTAAATAATTTCATTTTACCATTATTACCTATGTGTATTATTAATATAATAAATTAAATATTATTAATATTTATTATTTATTTTTATTATCGAAGCGTAAATAATTTTATTTTAATCCAGTTAATATTTTTTATATTTTTACATCTTTTTAATATCGTGTTTTATCGTTGTAAAAAAATTTGACTAATATTTTCACGATGACTAACAATTTATTGATTAACAGCTCATGTGCAAAGCTACACAATTATTTCACAGCATTTTGTCATACGGCAATTATCGGTAATAATTGCGTAATAAATTCTTTTGTGCATTCAGTCACAACGCCTGATGTATATATAATTAATGGTCAAAATATTGATTTTTCTATAGAAATTAGTTTTTCTGCATATTTCGATATTTTTTTCCTTTTATATGTAATGATATACATATAATTTTTATTACTTATGATTTATTTTTATTATTTATTCTGTAATGAAATACAGAAAATATTGAAATATATTAATATTAGTAAATATCAATATTTATTAATAAGTTTTTATAAATAAATTGATATTAATAGTTTAATTTTTGTATGTGTATTGTAACTTTTTGAATGTGCGTTTACCTGTAAGTATACTAACATTTTCAGCTAGTCTCAGCTTTATATTATCTACGAAGAGCCTACATAAATTTTAAATATCAATTCTTATAGGTAAAAACGCCCTAAGTTTACGATGATTTGCAGAAAATTCTTTTGTATCAAAATTCATTTCATAAAACAAATTATTTTGAGAATTTTATAGTTAATTAAAGTAATATTTATTTTGCAATTACACAGAGTGAAATTAAGAGCGAACTTTGATTTTATAAAAAGTAAATAATTTTGATGCATTTTTTAATTAAATACTTTAGTGAAATTTATAGAAGCAAATAAATTATTATTTTTTCCAAAATTATAATATTTCAATCACTTCTGCTAACATCTTCAGTGGTAAATATACAGGAAAGAAGAAAATAGTTTTATTCCAAAAATTACTAGCACCTGGTATCATCTTTTTCAGGAAAACCAAAAACAGTTTTAAAATATTAGACTTAAAATTCTTTATTTATTTGTGAAAATCATAGCACATGTAGGAATAATATCTTCTAGACAAACTTTCAAAAAGAGTAAATAAGATTAAACCTTTATAATATGGATTTCCACTTAACCGTTCAATATTCCCTGAATATGGTTGTAAGAACTATCGAAATATTGTAATTTTCGGTTAATATTTCTAGAAGATAATTGCAGGAACTATCGAAATATTGTAATATTTCCAGAGGATGATTGCATGAACTATCAAAATATTGTAATTTTCGGAATAAAACTAATTTATTCGTTCATGTAAATTTACCAAACTATAGGAAGAAATAAATGGATATTTTAAATTTGTTTTTAATTTTAAGTCTATTCCGACAAAACTTAAAGTCCTAGCCAAATGGGGTTGGATTGGTACATTGGCTTTGATAAAGTTTTGTAGGAGTCACTATCCTTTTATAATTATAAAGCAACTCCCTCTCCCTGAATAATTATTTCATGGGGAGACTTTAGGAGTAGGGATTTATCTGTTACTGATATCCTGAATGCTTGGAGATCACTTCCTGGAAACCATCCATAACCCATGAGTTATTATCCACTCGTGTCTGTCAGCTTTTAACAGACAATCACAATGATTTTAGCATTTCCGTTTAATATTGCAGGCATTACCACCATTCGTAGAATATTTTTAGCAAAGATGTCATGTCCTAGAGATCTGCGTCCAATTTCGATTCAAAACTCCCTCATCTTCATCTAAGAAAAAGCGCTTTTGCGTAATATCCGTGATCATTTATTGATGCGAAATTTAATTCCACCAGATTTTAACGGGTTTGCAAAATCACTTGGCCTATTCAGCAATAAGTGAAGTACATCCGTTTATATCAATCATCAGCTTGAAAAAGCGCTTTTGCGTAATATCCGTGATCATTTATGGATGCGAAATTTAATTCCACCAGATTTTAACGGGTTTGCGAAAATCACTTGGCCCATTCAGCAATAAGTGAAGTACATCTGTTTTGTCAATATATCAATCATCAGCTTGCTGTGTGTTTCTTGACTTTTGCGTTGCATTTGATCGCATAACTATTCCATTCTTGATATCTTATTGTATTTTATCTTCTATTCTCTCCTCTTATTTCTTGCTATCGCTATTGTATTGTTCAAGCCATTTCAACTGAATTATCATCTAGTGATATATGCTGAGGATGACCCTGTTCTCTGGATGCAGGTGCAAAAAGGTAGTCTTGGACATAAGCCATTTTTAAGATTAAAGGATAATGTGCTTCCATCCAATATCCTCAATTCCACTAAATCGCATATTGTTGTCTTTTATGGTATCCCTGTAACCAAGAAAAAGCTTAATAGATTATCAATCTCATCTATTTCCTCCATTATAAATAATCAACCACCTCCATTCTTTACACATCGAGTAAGATAGCTGGGGATACCATTACGGTAAAATGGACTTTCGAATAAGACTTGAATATATTTAAGAGTGTTTTAAAAAGAGCTAGATAGACCCTGAAACGGGCTAAACGTTTTTCATTAAGATGAGGGTGCTCAGGTGTGCCTCTTGTGTACTTGGGCAATCTGAAAATTAGTCTTCTTTTTTAAGCGGACTTCCTCATAGCGAAGACTAATATTTCTTAAGCTCTTCAAAAAAAACAGAACTACCAACTATTGTTCTCCACTATTGATCCCTCAGGTGTGTGGCAGACCCGTAATGGTTCTATCGAAGGCGTCGCGTTAGTGTTTGCTGGTGAGGTCAGATCTCACTTCATCGATATATAAGACATCAACGATGAAGATATTAAAATGACTAAATCACATTTAAATTTTTCTTGTTGTTTAAACTCCACTTTTCTTAATACTTTCATATATTTACTTATTTAGTTAGAAAATCTTTTATTATCTGTTTTCTTTGTTTCTTTGTAAAATTACAAACTTGATGATTTGGTGTGCTTGATTTTCTTCTATCCTCTAATCAAAACCTACAAAAGAAAATAACTACAAATCAGAAATAAATAAATAATATTTTCAACTTTAATCAAAAAATAAAATTTGTTATTTCGGTATAGGATCGACGAAATCGATTGTTTACTGCTAACATTTTGCTAGATTTGCGGGCATAATCAGAAAACAAATGTTTTTTACAAACGATGTTCAATGAACGCTATTTATCACTAATATTGTTCAATGAACACATCTGTGATTGTCTGTATTTTAAAAAGATGCTACCACAAACTAGCGTAAATTAGATTAAATTATTTCGTCAATCCAGCTTCGAAATAAAGAATTATTTTATAATTATCTTAACTATCTCGGTAGTATAATTTTCGGTAGTATCTTTAAAAACGATTTTTTAAAGCATATTCTTGCAAATATAAAAATATCCAATTTGTAAAATTATATCTAATTAAGAATAAATATTTACTAAAAAGTAAATATTTACATCATGGTAAATATTTCTAAATCACATAAAATCTAAATTACATACATTTAAATATTATTAGCATTATATTAAATGTAAATTAATAAAAAAATATTAAAGTTTTAAATGAAAATTTATCATTCTATTTCTAGCTTCAAATAAGATGACATGTGTTTATAACATGCGTTCATATAAAATATGTACAAAAAGAATGATAAATGCAGTTTATTCCGAATTTCATTTATCTAATATTTTGTATATAAATAACATAATATAAATAGAATATAAATGTATAATATAATATAAATATAATATCGTATCATGATTTATTATATAAATATATAGATCATCAGTTACCCTTGATGACCTATAATTCTTTATTCTGATATGTTATTTATAAGCCAATTTATAACACTTGACTTTTATTTTAAATTTAATTTTAAATTTTAACTTGATATAAATATAAATTGTATAAAATCTTACATAGTCATTTTTTATTTATGTTTATTTTGATTTATAAATAGTATAAAATACCTAGACTCAGATATCTGATCTAATATAATATAAATAAGAATACATAATATAATATCATTTAAATAATTTAAAATAATTCAAAATCATTTAAATAATTTAATAGATACATATTTTAAACTAGGTTACTATAAAAATAACATCAAGCAGAAAATAGTAAAATATATAAATCAACACAATAATATAAAGAATAAATTTAAACTCTTAAGTGGCAAATTTTTATGGATGGATATAAATAATATACTTTGTATTAGAATAAGATACTAGATACTTATTTCAGAGGAAATACATCATTAGCATGTATTTGGCCCCGCTGCTATGTTGGGTAGAGGAGTTAGGGGCCGAAACCTGATAACATAGCAGTTCCTCCTGATGACCTCTAATTCTTATTCTGATACAACGTCTGTTATTTATTAGTCAATTCATAAAAATGACGTTTATTTTAAATTTCATTTTTTTAACTTGATTTAAATTATAGAAAATCTAAAAACAATTATTTATTTTATTATTTAATTATTAAATTTTGATTTAGCATTAATATGTTTTGTTTATTTTATAATTATATTAAATACGTAGACTCAGTTAGCTGATTTGATATCGTAGAACCATATGTTTGTTTGTAATTTCTTTATTAGTACTTCCAAATTTTTATTACTCCTGTTCTCATTGACGAATCTGATCGATTTATATTAGCGACATTGTGCCACGTACCGCAACAAAGCATGCAAATAAACTTGTTTTGTTAAGTAGAGACGTGCCAATTAGGTTTTGATAAAAGTTGTAGCAATATCCTAGAGATAATATTAAGAATAGACAGCCTTCTCAATTATATATAGACAATCAGCTACAGAATCCTGCTTAGTAATAGAATATATAGTTATGTTGAATATAATATATAGTTATGTTAAATATAATATATAATACGATAATTTATATTAATTTATAATATGTTATTATATTATTTTGTTTTTTGAAATTCTTGATAATTATTTTATACCAATGATATTACAACAATGATATTACTACATTCGCAAAATTCGTTAAACTTTTTATATTAAAATATACTTTTAAATGTAAATTTAATACACAAATTAAATATGCATTTTATATAATAAGCATCTAAAAATATGTTGCATATTTTGATATTTTAATGAAAAATATCAAACGTAATGCTATATTTTATCTTGCATGTATGGTGAGAAAGTATTTAATTTAAGATCATGTTAGATGATGAATGGAAGTGTGAAAAAACGTTTTGTCAGTTGTTAGTTGAACTGTTCAATACATTTCACGTTAAAATGCAAAAATGTATCATACAAAAATGTACATTTATGTTCCATCAAAAATGTACATTTGTAAATATGCTTAAAATAATATTAACATATTGATTTTGATTAATTATCAATTAGTGATCACACGAAATCAGTGATCACTCGAAATCAATCAGTGATCATTCGTTTTGTCAGTTGTTGGTTGAACTATTCAATGCATTTCACGTTGCTGAAATACAAAAATGTGCATTTATGTTCCATCAAAAATGTACATTTGTAAATATGTTTAAAATAATATTAACATATTGATTTTGATTAATCATCAATCAGTGATCACAATAATATTTACCAATATTAATAATAATTATTATTTATAATTAACTGATCAATCAGCGAATACTCGAAATAGCGAACATATTTACTCTAATTAAAATTGACCAAGAGGGATGTGTGCTTGATTAATCAAAAATATAACTTCATAATACTCATTTAACGAGTTGTTAATTTTGTGAGCAAAACTGCTAATTTTTGTTCTCACACTAAGAACAAAAATATCATAATGCCTTAAATATCTTATTTTATCTAAATTAAAAAATATATCAGTTTGCAGTTTGTTCAATGTTTTGAGTCTTTTGTCCAGGCAATACCAATAGCAGTTGATAATAATTTGGTGAAATATCAATTTAATAACGTCGATTTATTTAATAATCAAATATATTATCATGAATACTTTTAAATATATGTAAAATAAGACGAAGGGTACATAAATAGACTTGATACTACATGACAGGTCAAAGATAAAAAGTTTTTCATTACTTCTCATCTTGTTATTTTTGAACATACAGCATTTTCATCTTCAGGAGAAACTATTTTTGCTTGATATACAAATATTACTGAATATATTCATATTGAATGACCAAAATCTGATATTAATTACTAAACACAGTGAAAATTTTCTTCGAATGCTTGATCAGGAAAACTCATACGATGTTACTGAGCTGTCAAAATATGTTGAACATGCAATTTACACAAGACAATTTGATCCTATGTTTGAATTTGATCACCAGAAGTCGACTACAAGCTACAACGATCAATATTGTTGTCCCTCCGCGAAATCAATGCTGATACGTTATCTCTTACCATATCTTAATTCAGTCGTGCGTTTTCGATTGCTCGATCATCTTTCCTTATGGAAACACATTCTACGACTTACTGTTCGAAAAGGTGAATTTCTTATTGTAAAGTTACTAAATCGAATCTGCCGTTATTTCGCCTTAAAAGTTGAAAGACAAAGAACACGCTTATCGAGTGACATTCATGACATGCAGCTTAGTGTTCACAGAAGTGAGTACTTCAATGAGCATTGCGAACACCAACACTTTGTTCTCTTTCAGCAGTGCCTTGAACGCCCACTTACATTAGAAGTTTCTAAAGCATTAGGTAATAGTAAATTGCTCATTCAAAACGGTTTCCTAGATAGATACTCGCAATCAAAGCATAGATATATCAAAACCTATATATTCCTGACAGACTCATATATATTCCTTTGCTCTGTAAATACCAACGGCAAGCGAACGAGTAGCCTAAAGCAGTCAGTCAGATTACCGTTTTCGCAAACGATCAATAGTGAATATCAGCAGTACAACAACAATCTATATTCGCTAAAGTATCTATGCGCGATAGAAAACATTGAAGTAAATGAGCAATATGTGACCAGTGGTATGCCACTGAGTGATGTAATGAACAAAAACATTTTTCTATTTCAAATTAAATTCAGTAAACAACACACGGTCGGTGTGGATAATCATAAAGAAGATGCCGTTGTCTTAATGTCATGTAGAAAACAAAAGGAGAAACACAAATGGATTGGTTCAATACTTTTTGCTCAAAATCGCATACGCTACCAGCATGATTTGCAACACATTACTGCAATGAAATATAATGAAATACCACTGCTATCCCCAAGTGAATCGTTTACATGTGAAGATTCAAGTAGCAACATTATTATCGACGCAGCAAATCAAATAAAGGCAGCAACTTTTGAAAAGTATTTTGAAAAGGCGACATGCCCGTTGATGGGCGGTAATCTTAATCTATTGAATTCGTTTCTTTCTTGCTATCGCTTATATCGGAAACCTGATTACGTTTTAGATTTAGCTCTTAGGCGATATGCCGTTTCAGAGCCGACTATTGATTCAATAGTTGATAATAGCAATGCCAGTAAGAGCGAAATGCTGGAAAAGTATAATGTTGAAGTTATGATTCCTGTCCAGATACGGTTTGTTAACAGAAAGGAATATATTGCCATAAATGCATTCTTAATATCTAATTTAGTGTTTTAAATTTTCTGAAAATTTGGCTGGATCAGTACGTATTTGAAGCAGAACGAAATTGCTTCGATGCATTGTCTCAAAGAATTCTTCAATTTATTAACAGTAAGTCATTGTGTTAGCTAACATTTAGCAGTTGATGAAAATATTATTTCCCGGAAATATTTAAACCAAGAAGGGTTATGAAAGATATACACAGTAGAACATTTGATATTTTATCCTGAGTTCTACTTTAACGCAATATTTACAAATTACTTTTATTTTTAATTTTAAATTATGAATTGATATAAATTATATAAAATCTTTTAACAATCATTTATTATTTATTATTTAATTATAATATTATAATATTAATATTATTAATATTATTATTTTACTATCTTATTAATGATGAAATACGTATACTCAATTTTAAAGTATGAATTTATATAAATTATATAAAATATATTATAATATTATTTATAT